>LPNX011061400.1:294940-373091 GCA_001517045.1 Pseudotsuga menziesii | reverse complement strand
ATATGTGACAGTCAATTTGTGATAATGTAGGGATCTTAGTTATCCTTTACATGTGCAGAATGTAATTTTTTCTTTTATGAAATAAAATTACGACTTTTTCCGAGGAAAACAAAAAAAAAAGGCTTCTGTGGTTTTACCCCCAGAACTTGGGTTTTCACATCAAAAATTATTGTGTACTATGCAGCTTGTTATTTTTATACACATTGATGATATGTTGTGATTGGTGATCATCAACCTGCTTTTGATTAAAATTTTAAATTGTACAAATACTGATTCACCCCCCTCTCAGTATTTCAACACTACCTAGCCTTCAAATAGATGAATGTAAAAGTTAGCTTGTACCTTGAACTTTAAAGGGTGTTGCACCTCCAAAATGGTTGTTGGTTGAAGGTGTCTCTATCGACGTTGGCACTCATCGAAGGATCTAGACGAAATAAGCCACATTCTCGCTTCTCTCTCACACAAGAGCTTCCTCAAGCAACAACTTAATAGGATCTCCTACTCTATCATCTCTCTTTTCTTCCGCTATGTGAGGTAGCTTGGGTCGGCGAGAGTAGCCTTCCCCAAGCTCAATTAGTTAGAGACTCAACTCCCGATACCCAGATCTCACCAAGGACATGCACCAAGAAACAACAAAGAGCAAATTGCTCTAATACCACTGATCTGAATTTTTTAGAGAATGAAATGAAGGCAGAAATATATAATGGAAACACACACAAAGATATTACAAATAGCACAATAGTACAGTAAAACCCAAATCCTATTATTACATGAAATGGAAAAAGACTGTAAACAACAGAGAATACAAAATAGCTAGAATGGTGGTAGTTTATCTCTGAAGAGAAAAGTGTTGGCTATGCTCATCCACAAGAAAACATTACAAGAGACCAAAAGTTCCTTTAACATAAAGTGTGAAACACTAAGAGGCAAAAATCCTAAAAATCCAAAACCCTAACCCTAGGAGATAAAGTGACAAAAGGAATCTGGGCCTCAAAAAGTTTAGTTGATACATCAACTTCCCAGGGCCGCAACTTCCACATACAAACTCCATTTGGAATGCGCTATCATTGGTAAGATCTTGATGAGAAGAACAATTTCAGTCAAGGATTAGGGAAGCCTTCATCAACCATAAGTTATCATAGGGCCATAAAACATTGTTTAGGGCCTCAAGAATGCAGTAGAAGTTCAAGACCTGAAAAACTGTAGAAAAACTATCTAGATGTGGAACAATTCTAAATCGATGGGACAGATGAGTGGCCACTGGCCACTAGTATCCACCGAAATTAAGCGACAACGTTCCCACAAGGTTGCAACGATTGAAGGGGCGATGGTAGATTTGTTGGCATGTCTGGGATGTCCAAGAGCATGAGGTTGTTGTCGTGGTGTGACACATTGTAGTCATCTGCAACCCATGCTACTAGATGCATACCTATTGTTCATAGTCGTAGTCAACTTTCTTTTGGTCTGAGGTGACATATATAAAAGAAAAAAGATTTGTTGTGCATGACGAATGCACATTCGTTTTTTGTTGGTTACAACAGCCAATAGAATTAAGGAAATGGCAGGAAAGAATAGAGGATTTTGATTCCTCGCAAGCAACAAAGCTATACTCTAGCCTTGAAAGAGAGTATAGACTTCCTTGGTATATTGGGCAAAAATGGTAGACATTCATCGTGGACGTTCAAAACATCAAATCCTTTTAATTTGTAATCAGTGGTTATGTTGAGAAGATGAGGTTCATTGTAGAAAATTTATTTTGTTGAGAAGCATTGCAAGTCTCTTAAGAAAGTTGAAAATCTCCAACAAAGGAAGATATGATTGAATGGGAGAATTGGACGTGATGACCCGAGGCTTGATTTTGTCATGTCTGGTTTTGGACAAGAGCGTTGATGTCAATTTAAGGTTTACATGTTGAGGTGGATCAAATGGAGTTTAATTGCTCATTGGTGATCTGTTTTAAATGTGTCATATCCTTCTGTGGGAAAAACATGAGAAATTGCTGCATAAGTGAGCATGTGACAATACAGGATTTGATTCCTCACAGATAAGGAGGCTATACTCAGCCCCTTGATTGAGAGTATAGAGTTGCATGATATTTAGGCAAAAGCAGTCCCTTTTATGTTTTGATGTTTGGTGTTGGGCATGGAGGTGTGGAGGTGATCAAGGTATTGGATCCCTATGAGGAGAACGATTGACCACGTGCATTCAAAAGATTTGGCATGGCCAAGAATTGCATTATGAAGGGATGACTTCAATGAGAACATCAGTTACCATATTGAGACAAAGGGTCTCACATTATATACTGTAATCACTTCTGTGGTTTTCAAATACACTAATATGCAATGACATTTTGACACTGAAAATTTTCCCCGTTGGTGTGGTTTCTCCACTCTAATCCCAGTGTCATCTTCCTTTTCTGATGTCGGTTGCTCTGTATGTTTTGTTAAATGTTTATGGCATTTATTTCTGCAGTGTTCCTCTTTGTTTCCATTTTTTTTAATAGAATGATGCAAATACTCAAAGGAGATTTTCATCACTGTACATGTTGTACATTATATTGTATTAAATATATTATATATATAGGATTACAAAATTGGTGGAGAGTGATCATATTAACTAAGACTCCTAGATGTACATATATAAAATATAAAACTTAGGTGAGTGATCATTTTTTTCTTTTAAAAACAAAATACAAACGTAACACATTAGACAATTCCATAGGACTCTCTTCAGCAGTCCATGAGTATGTTTTGTAACATATAATCCAATACTTGAAGGTGGAACTGTAAACCCTGACAGTGAAGCTACAGTAATGACTATTCCTTAAGATTTTGTCTTTTATGTATTAAATAAGAAATGGTAAGAGGTGACTACTAGATAGGGATGAATCAAACCAAATCAAATTTTCATAAAGGAAACAAGATTTAAGGGTCCTAAATTTTAGGAAAAGGGTACTTGTCAATAAGAAGAAAATTTTGTTGAAGCATTTGAATTGTCTTTTGAGATGAAGACAGTGCTTCAATTCCAGCCTGTGCTTGTTCAACCTGCAATATGAGAAGAGTAACACGATGAATTCAGAAGAAACATATATGTTATAACTTATAAACTATATCTAGGAAAGAGAAAATATTTCATGGTTAAAGATTTAAGTGTCCTAAATTTTCATCCTCCTGATCTTCAAGACAAACAAGCAACCAATCTGTCTCCTCCATGACCTGGTTTAGATTGCCGTACAGAAAACCGCAAGATATCTAGATGAGGAGCGTTCATTGTCGTTGTGGATGAATTTTCATCGGAATTAGAAGAAATCTGGGGCTCACGTGATGAGAGGAGAAAGCTCTCGGAATGGCAATCTATAGCATGGTCGTGTCGTGGTCTTATGAGGCAATGGTCGCATATTAGAAATTCTTAGTGTGTACTGTAGAAATAGAAAGAATGAAAGAAAGAAAGTACCTGCGTCGTAACAGTGACGCTGAGATGTGCATCATTTGCCTGCATAACATAATAGGGGCATCAAAAGCCAGAAAGTTAGTTAACTTATCAGACTCGTCGGGTATAATTCAGTCAGTTGCCCTTTCTCTCTCCATCCAACCTCAATCAATCAATGAAACAAACCATGGAATGGGATAGAACCTATGAGTGAGGAGCCCTATTCGGATGGGATAGGACCTATTAGAGAGAAGCAGAGTAGTAGAGTCGGTTACCTGCTGGCGGAGAGCGTAGTCGGCTTTAATGGAAACAATGGATGCCAGGGACTCGGGAACCGGCAACAATTTTGCCACTTCCCGAACAGCAGCATCTTTTGCTTCTATGCCCAAGTCCTCCTGTATTCTCATCGTCATCATTATTATTATGATGCTGGTGCTGATCTCCTAATATATGAGATGCCCCACCAACAGACAGGCAGCAGCTTCTCTGCTCAAATGAGGATTTTGTGAGTTTCTTTGGGCACAAACAACTTCCAATTAAATCGATCTGATCTTCTCGATCCCGCGTAGTAAGAATTACAGTAAACAAAACAACAACAATAACATAAATGAATTAATCATTTTTTTTTATTTTCGTCTAACCTATACAATTTCAACTTCCACCATTGCAGTTAGTCAGTCCAGACCGAGCAGCCCAGCTGAGCTCATTAAGACTTAATCCTTGTCCTTCGAAGTTATTTCAGATTTAATTCAGCCCGGCCATCCCAAACCCAAAAAGGAAAAACACAAAATGCAAAAATGGTATAAGCTCGCTTTCACTTCCCACCAGCATTATATAGTTGATGTTTATGGGAGTTTGATTTTGTACATTTATAAATTAAAATAATGTTTTAAATCCTGTTATATTTTAAAGGGAAAAAATATTTTAAAATTGCAATACATTAAAGTTGAGAAGATTAGTTTATTATATACTTGTTTTTATATTGTATGTTGGAGTTTATAAGGTGGATTGCAGGTTTATTGTCTGTACACTTTTTGTCATTATAATCTTTCATCTAGTAAGCGAAAATCTTTATTGACTTTATCTTTTTTCGATGGGTCACATATACAGCGTAGTTTTACAGGTAATTCGTAGTTCTTTTTGGCGAACAATACATGTTACAGTGGAGCATTTAATGCGACGGCGGTCGCACTGTCCGCCGTCGGATCCGTTTCAAAGAGCGATCCGACGACGGACAGTGCGACCGCCGTCGCATTAATTGCTCCACTGCATAACATGTATTGCTCGTCGTTCTCTTTCCGGCATTTCTTGAGTGCATTGGTTTATGTTACTGCGGTCTCGTTTTCCGTTTCATTGTGTTTAAAATTAATTAATGTATTTATTCATAACGCATTAAATGAGTTTGGAATTTCTTTATTAAATAGTGATTTTTATTTTAAAATTACAAAAAATATATTAGTGCATTTAAATAGGTACAAAAAGAGTTAAGAATTTTTCTATAAAATATTAATTTTTATTTTGAAATTACCAAAAATATATTAATACACTTAAGTATATGTCATATATGTGCTTTTATAGAGAGGGGTTTGAGAATAGATTTTTCCAGCGAAAGAAGGTTTGCATGAGGGCGAGGGTTTAGCGGCGGAAAGGGAGTCGATCGGATCTTGGTCAAGATCACGTAGAGAGTCTAACCTGGTTTAGGGAGCTGCCATGGCAGATCTGAGGCCAGCGAGTTGGGTCGTGGGGGGGTGGCATCGTCTAGAGGAGGAGAAACCCCCTCCCTTTCTCGGTCCCATCTGGGAGAAAATTAGGGCAATACCACAAAACAACTAGATCTGGAGTTATCTAGGGAAGGGATGAAAGAAACAAAGAGAAACAAGACGAGGGGAGGTTGCTTACCCCGATCTGCAAAAACCCATCTCTGCAAATCACGTCTGAGGAGTTGAGAGATCGGGTGGAACAATGGAAGGAAAAAGCGCTAATAGGGAAGTTCATTGGTATTTGGCCAAAAGAGAAGGATCTTCTTCGTTGGATTAAGATAACATGGAACCCGAAAGGGTACTATGACATGCAACTGGGAGCGAAGGGTTTATTTACTATCATTTTCTTCAACCAAGAGCATCGTGACCGGATCTTGATGGGGGGACCATATTTCTTTTATTCAACTGGCTTATTCCTCCGGCCATGGAAGGAGAGGTTTAACCCTGACACAGAAGATCTAAGTATTGCTCTCGTTTGGATCAGGCTCTATTCACTCCCCTATGAGTACTAGGAACCAAAAATTCTAGAGGCCATTGGGAATGCCCTAGGGAAGTTTGTGAAGGCGTCTAAGCAAACAAAAGTCCAAATATATACCACTTATGCTCGGATCTATGTCTATATGAAGTTCTCACAAGAACTCCCAGAGGCAATCAACCTAACCTGGGAAGATTAGGACTGGGTCCAGCCTCTCGACTATGAGTAGCTTCCATTCAGATGCAGGCAGTGCCATGAGTATGGGCACCTGAGCAAGGACTGTCTGACCCTAAAATCTGAGGTTATACCCACATAAGAGAAGAAGGAAAAGGAAAAAGAGAAGGATAGTGAAGGATTTACCCAAGTCCAACACCGTAAAAGACAAGGCAAAAAACCCACCATCCCGACTCAACCGAAGCAAACTACAGAGAAAAAGAAGCATTCTGGGAATCGATTTGAGACCCTGAGGACATTGGATTTCGAGGAGGAGGAGCTCATTAGGGATAACCAAACGCCTCAGACCAAGGAGAGTACTAAACACCCGTCTAAATCAGATGCAATATAGATAGAAGAGCTAATGGAGGATATGGAGGAAGATTTGTCGGAAGAAACGGAGGATATGGACCTAGGTGAACTAGATCTAGACGAAATAGAGAAAGAATGCAGTAAGAAAGGACAAGGGTACGTATCCATGAGACAGTTAGAGCTCCTACAGCAGGCAATCTTGAAAACCAAGGCCTCCCCTCATTTGGGCATTGGTAAGGATCCTACGAAGGGTAACAAACGAAATTAACCTGAGGAGGGGGAGAAATGTAGTAGAAAGATGAACAGTCAAAGACTAGCAGAGATTGGCACAAGGCTGATAGAGTCGGGATAGTATCCGACGATTAAAGCGGCCTTTACATAGGTAAGTATAAATACCCAACGAAGATCATAACCTGGAATATATGAGGGATTAACATACCTAGGAAAGTGAATACCCTACGAATTAAGTTAAGGAAGGAGAAACCTGATGTGTTATTTATGCGTGAAACAAAATGCAGCTTAGATAATATCCAAGAGATTAGTAGTAAAATATGGCTTGGAAGTCTAGGGATCGCTACTAATGCAAGAGGAACGGTTGGCAGACTTGTTATTCTTTGGCATCCTAAGGGTCTTCACCTCAATAATTTTAGGGCATCTCGGTTCTTTATCAATACGGATTTTCAAGTCTACAATTCTGAGGTAAGATGGACTCTCACCAATGTCTATGGTCCAAGCATTATAGCTCAGAAACTTGCCTTCGTATCACTCCTAGACAAGGAAGCGCATGAAATGGAAAATCATTTATGGATCGTGGGAGGTGATTTCAATATGATTATTTCCCTAGAGGAGAAGAAGGGAGGAAGAATATCTTTGGAAGCAACCAATATCTCCTTTAAAGACATGATACAGAGGAGACGATTGGGTGATATAGAGACGGGGAACGGATGGTATACATGGAATAACAAGAGAGGAGGGGAACATCATGTGGCTTCGCGGTTAAACCGATTCATCCTATATGAGGCAATGATTGATGAAGACAATGAGGCGGCAATCTAGGTCCTTCCCTCTACCGGATCTGATCATTGGCCCGTTAGTTTGGTCTAGCAAGAGGGGGGGGGGCACCCATAAGGTGTCCTTTACGATTTGGACAATTTTGGTTTGAACACAAAAATTTCAAGGAACTGGTCGACAACTGGTGGGAGGAGATGGAACCTATAAGGGGAACCCTGATGTACCAATTCCAACAAAAAATTGAGGAAATTAAAAGCAAAGCTTCACACATGGAACAAGGAAGAATTTGGGGACATCTTCCAAGAAAATAAGCTTCTCAAAGACAAGCTTGAGGAGATCCAATGGACTGGCGTGGACAATGGGTACATAGACGACCTGAAAAATAGAGAACAAACCATCATGGACCAACTAAATGCCCGGGAACGTCAAGAGGAACTCTATTAGAAACAAAAATCTAGGAACCAATGGTTGCAGGAAGGAGAGAGAAACACAAAATTCTTTCCCCTCGCAGTTGTCCATAATCGCTAGAGGGAAAAACTATGGAGGTAAAAAACAAAGAATGGGCAATATGTTGAAACTAGGGAAGATATGGAAACTGAGCTAGTTCAATACTTTGGAACCATCGTGAAGGAAGATCGTGTTGACAGGGTCTAAGACATAAAAAAGATAACTAGACATATCCCAAGGTAGGTCTTAGCAAACCAAAACAAGGTCTTATTGTCACGTACCCATACCCCATTATCATGCGGAATTAAAAATTTCATCGAGAACCTTTATTGTTCATCAAAACATGAGGCATCGCCGCAAACCATTCTCGACATTTCCAACACTGTCACGCTCCCTCTCGTCTTTCACTGATCTGTTCGACGATCTGTAAGGAAAGATCTCAGAGGAGATCAGACGGCGGAGAGAAATCACAATGGAAACCAATAATCACAGGTTGCGCATCTGGAACCAGATCAACGGCGGAGAATCATCCCGCAAAAATCAACGGCGCGAAAAACTTGAGTTGCGGGAATGGGAATTGTGGAAATCGCGATACTGCATTCCCGCATCCCGCATGCGGAAATGACCATTGCAGAAATTGAAATCTGTGAAGTTGCATCCCACAAGTTGCGGAAAGGTGCGTTGCGGAACGAAAACTGCAAAAAGCCATAATTCACAAAAATACATCTCCGCATCCCGCAAGTTGTGGAAAGGAAATTTGCGGAGGTCCAAATCTGCCAAAGGATGTCTTTCGCATCTCGCCTGCGGAATAAACCATTGCGAAAGAAGGTTTCTGCTCGAAAATTTGACCTACTAGTCGAAGTCTTTGAACAGACTTGGCCATCTTGGCCAACATCAATTCGACATTCTAACCCTGCAACTTAGTTTAACAATGCATTGAAGGAAACATACATAGATGCCTATAATTACAATTATTCAAATGAACAATTCATCAATTAAACACATCCAACATGTTCATCATATTCCATCAAGCCATTACAATGCAAGAGATACAATCGCAGAGATTAACATGGACAAGAACATTTATCTTGAGAAGAACTTGTCCTGCAACCAGCTATGTCGTTGCAACGTTCTGCCCAACCATAGGTCAATGTGCTCATCAATCTCTTAGCAACACTGACACCCTCAAGTTGGGCATGATTTCCTCGAGGAATAAGGGAACACTAGCAGACTCATACATAGCCAAGGGTGCAACAAAACTCAGCCAAGCCAACACAGTTGGGTTTATCAGGCTGCAAGGTAAAACAAACCAACATATGGGTTTCACATTCCACTCAGTCAAGCCATCTCACAGTTGGGTTTCACAGACTATTCACAGTCAAGCCAACATCCACCTTAAGGACTAGTCAAGCCAACAGATGGGTTTATCAGATTGTACACAGTGAAGCCATCTCACTGCTGGGTTTATCAGGCTACCTAGCCAAGCCAGCATTCACAATTGGGTTTATCATACTTTCCAACTAAAGGTTACTCACAAGTTCAAACGCAACAAGACACAACCAAGACAACATATGGGTTTATTAGGCTACCATCCAAGCCATCTTTCCAGTTGGGTTTATGAGGCTTTTAAGGCAATGGGCAAGAAGAACTGCTAAGTTAGTGAGCTCATATACAGAGCTAAGAACACCTTCACAAGACCTATATGGCATGGTCTCCCCACTGCCTACACACCCAGCAAAAGGAAGTGTCCCCTTCTCTGCTCCACAGTCCCTCACGCTACACCTTCCCTTCCAGTGCTCTTCAGGATGTGCATAGCAGGTTCACCAACCACTCTTATCTTATTGTGAGGTTCCACACTAGGTTTATCAAGCACATTCTACATCTCTCCCACTCCTAAGTCTTGCACATAGCTCAGACCCAAACCGGGGTACACAACACAACAACCACATGGAGACTCCACAACACAGGATTTTCTCTAGAACACAAGTAACAGGATCTCATACACTTTGTAGTCCAAGATAACACTGCCACACAACAATCATAGTCTCGCCAAGGGAAAACACTCGCAGAACGCAAAGGATACCCACACAAGAAGAACTCCACTACCCCCGAGCTTCCCCACGAATTGAGAGAATGAATGATGATCCTGAGCAAGACATCCCACAGCTCCCAAAACGTGAATCCAAACCCCCAAAATGTGATGCATGAGTCAAACTAACTTACGGTTCTAGTGTTTTCTTGTCCATGCAATCAAAACACGACATTCGAAACTGGGTGCTTTGCCCAATTTGAATTTGCCCATACTCTTCCCTTTCCAAGCAATAACTACCTCAACCACATTCTGGCAGAAATAAATTGTTGGGAAGAAAGACAAGAAAAAGGGTGGTTGACAGTTTTGATGGGTTCTCCCCATGACACATGGCTTTTCCCCAAACTGGCTCAAGGTTAACATTCCCTCCCCCTTATCCTTAGGAAAATCATGCCCCCATCTCATTATTCGTTGCATTGACATGGTTGGTTGTGGGTTTTTCATTAATTTGCATATTTACATGATGTTTACAAATGTGTTTGACTTAGCACATAAACCATGGGCATCAACCATGATCGCCTATATACTAAACATTGATCAATGATAGGACCTTGGCCTTGAGCTCCTTGTCATAATTCCATATAATATTTATATCATATACATTAATGCAATGGGGTCAAAACCGGGGTGTTACATTCCCCTTCCCCTTCAATAGCACTGTCCTCAGTGCTTTACAAAATTGAACAAAAATGCTACACTGGTACCACCCTCAGTGCTCCACAGATTCGAACAAAAATGGATGTGCCAATCGCATGGCATCCTCCAACTCCCATGTAGCCTCTTCAGAACTGTAGTGCTCCCACTGCACCTTTACATGTCCTATGGCTCGGTTCTGGAGCATGGTGACCTTCCTGTCGAGGATGCGCATTGGCTCGATTCAGAACTCTCCCTCGGGTTCCATCTGAATCACATCCCAATTTATCACATGGTTAGGGTCATGTATACATTTATTAAGCAAAGAAACATGAAAAACATTATGAGCCCTAGTGCTGGCTGACAATGCAAGTCTATATGCAACTGGACCTATTCTTTCAAGCACTTCAAACGGCCCACAATATATAGGTGGTAGCTTGGCACAACTTCCAAGTTTCAAGAAACTTTCCTTTTCCCTCACTCTGAGGTAAACATGATCCCCAACACTAAACTCTCTGCTCACCCTATGCTTATCAACATAGATTTTCTATCTGTCCTGGGCTACTTTCAGATTCTGCCTGATCTTTACAACCTCCTGCTCCATCTCCTTGAGCAATTCTGGACCAATCACAACTCTGTTCACTGGATTATCCCAAATCACAGGTGTCCTACACCCCCTACTATACAAAGCTTCATATGGACTCATCCCCATGGATGCTTGTTGTCCATCGTTTTAAGCAAACTCTACCAAGTGTAAATAATCTTCCCACTTGGTTGGTTTGTCCATCACACATATATGCGAAGCATGTCTTCAAACACTTGGTTAACTCTCTTTGTCTGCCCATCAATCTGAGGATGGTACGCGGTGCTGAATTTTAGCTTTGTATCCAAATATGAAAACAATGCCTTCCAAAAATTGGAAGTGAACTTGGCATCTTTGTCAGAGACTATTGCCTTTGGCAATCCATGCAATTTGAAAATCTCCTTCATGAAGATCTTTGTAATGTCATCAGTCTTATGCATAGACTTAACCGGTATAAAATGTGTTGCCTTTGTCAACTTGTCTACCACAACCATGATGGAATCATGTTGTCTCCAAGTCATTGGAAATCATGTAATAAAATCCATGGAAATAACTTCCCATTTCCATTCTGGAACTGGCAAAGGCTGCAACAAGCCTGCTAGGTGCTCATACTCAACCTTCACCTGCTGACATTTCATGCACCTTGAAATATATTCAGCCATGTCCTTTTTCATTCCTGGCCAGAAGTACTGCTTTCTGGATGTAGCAATTGTCTTCTGATATCCTAGGTGACCAGAATATGGAGCTTGATGGATCTTGTCCATAACAACTCTCCTCAAATCTGCTACATTTGGAATGTAAATTCTGTTCTTATACGTAAGAAGTCCATCTTCTTCCAATTTATATCCCTCATACTTCTTTTCAAGGCTTTGTTGCTGCAATTTGTCCTTGACCTGCACATACAATCCATCTTCAGCAACATGATTAACAATCTGCTGCCTCAATTCTGATTGGTAAACACTAACAGATGCCACATGCATTCCATGCACCTTCCTGTTGAGTGCATCAGCTACCTTATTCTCTTTCCCCTTTATGTGCTTGATCTCAAAATCAAACTCACATAAAAAATCTAGCCATCTAGCTTGCCTAGCATTCAGAGTAGGCTGATCAAACAAATACTCCATACCACAATGGTCTGTCCTTAGCTCAAATATTATGCCCATCAAGTAACACCACCACATCTTGAGAGCATGTATTATGGCTGCAAGTTCCAGATCATGAGTAGCATAACTCTTCTCATGTTCCTTCAACTTTCTTGACTCATAACATATCACGTGGTTGTCTTGCATAAGAACTCCTCCTAGTCCTTGACCGCATGCATTAGTACATACCACAAAATATTTCTCTGGGTCTACAACTTTCAAAACTAGTGCACTTGTGAGAAGATTCTTCAACTACTGGAAGCTTTCTGCACACCTCACTGTCCATTCAAAGTTTATTCCCTTCTTTTGCAAAGAAGTAATGGCATGTGCAACCTTGGAGAATCCTTCAATGAATCTCCTGTAGTATCATTCAAGTCCCATAAAAGATCTTACATCTGTCACGTTTCTTGGAGTATGCCAATTCATTATGGCTTCAATCTTGTCAAGGTCCACAGATATACCTCTTCAGAGATAATGTGACCCAAGTATTGAATTCTATCTTTATAGAAGTCACACTTGCTCAACTTTGCATACAACTGATGCTCCCTGAGCAATTGTAATGTCAATCTCAAATGCTCTTCATGCTCTTCCTCATTCTTAGAATAAACAAGAATGTCATCAAGGAAAACAAGAACAAACTTGTCCAAATACCTGCTGAAGACACTATTCATAAGGCATATAAATGTAGTTGGTGCATTTGTGAGACCAAATGGTACCACTACAAACTCATAATGTCCATACCTTGTTCTAAAGGTTGTCTTATGAATGTCTTCATCCTTGGTTCTAACCTGATGGTAACCAGATCTCAAGTCAATCTTGGAAAATACCCTTGCTCCTCTCATTTGATCGAAGAGGTCATCAATTCTAGGCAAATGATACTTGTTCTTTACAATGACTTTGTTCAAATGTCTGTAGTCAATACACAATCTGAGTGTGCCATCTTTCTTCTTCACAAACAGAAATGGTGCTCCCCAAGGAGACACACTCGGCATGATATACTTTTTCTCCAACAACTCTTGTAGTTGCATCCTTAGCTCTAGCATTTCCGGTGTACTCATTCTATAGGGTGTCTTGGACACTGGTGCTACTCTTGGCACAAGTTCAATCGTGAAATCAATGTCCCTTTTTGGAGGAAGCCCTAGAATCTCATCAGGAAAAACATCCCTGAATTCCTGCAACACAAGAGAGTCCTCCAGCCTAGGAGTTTCATTCTCTATTGCCTCCACAATATGAGCTGCATACAACTGGCAACCCTTCCTACAAAATTTCTTCAACTGCATTACTGAAATCTGCCTCACTGAAATTACCTTTGGAATGCCTCTTACCACTCTTGGGTTCCCTTCTTCATCCATGCATTCAAAAGTCTTATTGTAACAGTCAAGCTTTACCCTGTGAGCTTCTAACCAATCCATTCCAATGAGAACAACATAGGAACCAAGTGGTAGAACATTCAGATCAACACAAGTGACCAATCCATTCATGACCAACGGACACTTCTCTACCACTTCATTAACCTTTCTCTTAGTTATAATGGCTAGCTGAACTAACCAAGATTTGTTATGCTTCACTTTCTCAAAAGCACAAACCTCCACTAATCTAGGGGTAATGTAACTATGAGTAGAACCAGGGTCAGTCAAAACAGAAACAGATTGCTCAGCAATCTTACTTGCAACTTCAACCACAGTTGACTGATGATCTGCCTGTCGATCCTCCAACGCTGCGTAAATCCTAGGGATGACCTTCACTACTTGACCCACTGTTTCTGCTTCTTGAAGGTTGTAAGATGGCCTTGCACTCTCATTCCAATTCCTCCGCATGTGGGGCCCTCCACATCTCCAACATTGGAGTGGTTCTCTGATTTGTTGTGGATCTCTTGGCTTTTCTCCCACCACTCTAGCTAGCTGCCTCTCAGCTTGGGATGGTTGCTTTTGTTGATTCCTGAAGTTAGAAGGTTTGAAACCTTTCTTCCTTTGGTCAGACTTCTCGTTCTTCTTGTCCTTCCAAGTCTTTTGATAGTTAGGTTTTCCTTTGCTTTGCTCATAGCAATACTTAGCTTTCCTTATTGCTTCTTCCAGAGTTCTAGGCTCATAAAACTCAATTCTGTCTTTGTAAGACTGAGGCAATCCACTCAAGAAACGCTGGATTTTCAATTTCTCATCCTTGATGTACCTGACATATCTCAACAGCTCCAAGAACTTGTTTGCATACTCTTCCATGGTCTACTGTCCCAGTCTCAGCTCATGCAATTCTTTGATATTGTCATCATAGTACCTATCAGAGAGGTATTTATGCTTGAAATACTTCTGGAATTGTTTCCACTGAAGCCTTCTTTCAATGATCCCCTTTACCTATCTGAGGTGCTCCCACCAAATGGATGCTCTTCCATTCAGATTGAAGATGGCAACTCTTGCCTTCATATTTCTAGAATAGTCCTGGACTTGGAAATATTTCCTCATCCCAAGAAGTTTGGAAAATAGTAGAGAACTCCAGAAAGGATGAGGGAGTCCCAAGAGCTTTCAACTCTACCTTTCTAACTCTAATCCCCAAAGAGGATGGGGATGACTCTATAAGTTCAGACCCATAGTCCTTTATAATGTCATTTATAAAATAATAACAAAGGTGGTGGCCAATAGGTTAAAGCCTATCCTGTCAGATCTAGTAGCCAACGAATAATTAGGGTTCGTGGAAGGAAGGCAAATTCTGGACATATTTATTTTAGTGCATGAGGTCATCCACTCTCTGAAAGTTAAAAAACAAACATGTATGCTATTGAAGCTTGATATCTCAAAGGCATGTGACAAGTTAAGTTGACAATTTATTAAAGAAATGCTTGAGGCCTATAGGTTCCACCAGGAATGGGTCAGGTGGATAATGAATATCACTTCTACAACTTTCTTTTCTATTTTATAAATGGAGCTCCCACCATAACGTTCCAACCTTCAAGAGGCATCATACAAGGGGATCCTCTTTCTCCCTTTCTATTTATCCTCATGGAAGAAGGATTGAGCAGATTAATCAAAGACAAGGTTGAAAAGAGAGAGCTCAGGGGGCTGAACCTCCACACTAGTTCTGAAGTCATATCCCACCAACAATTTGTGGATTATATAATGCTCATGGGAAACTCATCAGTGCAGGAGGCACGAGTCTTGAAGAAATGCCTAACTCTTTTTCTAAGGCCTCCAGTCTAGAGGTAAATAATTCAAAGTCTCGAGTCTTCTTTTTAAACACACCTAGGATCCACCAGCAGAACATTCTATGTATCCTGGGATTTCAAGGAAGCTCCCTTCCATCCAAATATCTTGGTGCTCCGCTTGCTAAAGGTGTGATCAGGAAAGTCTCCTGGGAGGATTTACTAGGACGAATGAGAAGGAAATTGGACAACTCGGCTTTTAGACCCCTCAATATGTCTAGTAGAGTTGTGTTAGTAAAAGTTGTCCTTCAAGCCATGCCCATATACCTCTTTTCCACCTTGGCGGCCCCAAAATCGGTTTTCAAACATATTAGGGCAATTAATAGAAACTCCTTATAGGGAGGCAATCATGGTAGTCATGCTTGGGATTTGGTAACCTGGGACACAATGTGTAAACCAAGAGACCAGGGAGGTCTGGGATTGAGAGATCCGGAGAAAAACAATCAAGTTCTAGGAGTGAAAATTTGGTGGCACTGGATGTCACATAAGGACGAGCCATGGGAAAAATTATGGGATAACAAGTATGCGCAAGAAAAGCTAAAGCAAGATCTTATAAGGTTTAATGAAGTCAGACATGGATCACATATTTGGAATTATGTTTATCTGAACAGAGGGATTATCCAAGATCACAACTTTTGGGAAATAAGGGGAGGACATGAGTACGCCAAATTTTGGAATGATTCGTGGCAATAGATGCCGAAGATTATTTCACAAATTGATGTCCAAGCCAATTGGATCACAGCTAAGGAAATGGGCCTAACTAAAATCCACCAATTTTGGAGAGAAGAGCAAAACAATGACAAATTCTATGAATGGCACCTATAGGAATGGTGGAATCAAAGATTCCTAGCAGAAGACACCCACAGGATGATGGAAGCCCTTTAGGAACAGTGCATTTGTATCCAAGAAGGACCCGATAAGTTGAGATGGGGATATCTAACTAAAGGAAACTATAACACTAAAGAGGCCTATAACAAAACTTTTAACCAGGGAGAGACCTTTCATATGGATGCTTGTAATATGATCTGGAATTTTAATCCTTGGCCCAAATTTGCCACCTTTATCTGGTTGGTTGCTCGCAGACGAATCTCGACAAGAGAAAATTTAATGAAAAGAGGCATGCATGGCCCGTTTTGGTGTGCCATATGTGAGCACGAGGAGGAAACTATGGATCACCTTCTGGACTCATTCACGCTGGTCTCTTCCCTATGGGACTTTGGTGCAGCAATATTTCATAGAACAAATCGGGTGAGAGGCCGACCTCACCAAACGATAAAGCAATGTGACAAGGAAACTTTCAAAAAGCTGGTCATTTGTAAAATATGGCTAATGTTACCCATAAATTTAATGTGGGAAACGTGGAAGGAAAGGAATGGTCAAGTTTTTAAAGGACAGAAAAAATCCAACTCAATTGGTCTGGAACCAAGTTGTCAAATACATTCAGAAGACCATCAAAATTACCTAGTGGAATGAAAAGGACTGGGAGATGGATGACCACGAAAAAAGGATATTAAGCGGTTGGGGTATGGACTGTTCCCCCCAGGGTTGGAAAAATATTAAGGTGAAAAAAAGGTTTCCATTGAGTCCGAAGACCTGGCTCCCTCCTCCAAGCAGCCACTTCAAGTTGAATTTTGATGGTGCCTCTAAGGTAAAATTAGGGTCGGCTTGGTTTGGAGGAGTGTTTAGGAATAACAAAGGAACAATCATTCAACTCTTCCATGGGAGCCTTGGACAAGAGACCAATAAAACTGCGGAGCTTGAGGGAATGCTCTAGGGCATCAAGCTAGCCCTCAATAAATGATGGGAACCTCTGATAATCAAAGGTGATTCCCACATCATCATACAGATGGAAAAAATCCTCCAAGGTGGACAGTATGTTGCCCAAGTGGCGGATAGATGGCGTATGACATGTTTTGTGGAAAGATTGGTTGAGCCCATCAAAGGATGCCACGCGTGGCTATTCACTCACGTCAAATGGGACGGGAACAAGGTGGATGACTTGATGGTAAACATCGGGGAAAGGAGTGGAGAGCAGTTAGTTGAAATCCAGCTGGTAGCAGTGGATGGTAACGAGTGGCAACCTCAATGCGTACACTTGGTGACACAGGACCTCAAGCTTGCCCAAGAAATGATGGCTCGCACAAGGCATGGGTTGGGTCATATGTTCGACGTATAGGCGTCTTCATCGTCCATTTCCAGGAATCGTCATCCCCCTTCATCATGGCTCGTCGTCGGTACCTCCTCTCCTCACCAAGATATGACCACCCAAGGATTCCCATCCAGTGCCATTAATGCGGAAAGATGTTCGCCAGGGCTGGCCTCTGTTGGGTAAAGTACAGTGATATTTGGGGAAGGGTGAGAGATATGATGAGTATCATGTCAATAAATAGCGAGTACAGTGATTTTAGTAAGGGTAACCAAATTTGGACGAGCTTCACAACTATATATTATGGTTATGCATGGCCCCCCTACATTCTGTGTCTTCTCTTCCTTAGTTGGTTTGCTGTGAGGAAACGAGAGTTGGTAGGTTTTCTGTTGAAACACCAAGCCCCTATTTCGATGGCTCCCAAGAAGCAAGTGAGGGGAGGAAGGAAGGGGGGTNATATATATATATATATATAGGGAGGCAGATATTAAATATGAAACATACAATTTACTACTGAAGATTGTAATTTTTGGCGAATATTATGATAAAAAACATTTTTTTAATGTAAATATAGGCGATATTAGAGACCAAAAAAGACCAAATAACGTTTTTTTTATAAAATCCCCAAAATAGCCAATTGGCGAAATTTCACCCCTAAAAATTACTCTGGTCAGAAGAAGGCATCATGAGAAATACCAAGAGCGGGACAAGCTGCTCGTTTCTTTTGTGAGCGCATTCCTCCAATTATCCGAGAGGAAATTGAAAGGGTTGAACGAGATTTGTGGAATAGGGTGGAGGCCATGGACATTGAAACTGTCAAAGATGATGTTGAAGAGTGTGTAATTGATCTTGGCACCACTGTTGGGCGTCTTTCGGCCTACAAATGGATGATTACCACCCATTAGGTTACAAAGGAGCTAGTTGCCCATGTTTTGATGGATAAGGAAAACAAGGCGCTGGGAGATGAAGAACCAGTAAAATCCTGGAAAGAGCATTGTCATAAGAACCGGGTGATGCACAAAAATATTGACCGATTTGTAGAGAAGATGGGAATTCTATCAGAGACTATGGATGTGGGTGAAAGATCGTTTGGTGCGCGTTCACGGGGCCCCTGTCCAATTCATGGCCTGAAGATCCATACTGTGGACGCAGATGATTCTAGACTCGGCTGTCCTTGTCCAGGTGGCCCGGTGCCATAGACCATTCCTTAGATGCCGAAATGATGAGCTATGCATGTTTCAGGGGCTGGGTGTGTTTCTATCTACTGTGTCTTTTATAATCTAGTATGCATTTATCTCTGTTGTTAGTTTATGAACATGTTAGAGGCAATAAAATCCGAAGTATAGTAGCATCTTTTTGTGACAGACAATGATGTATTTAGTTGTAATAGGGAGAAGGGAGTATAATATAGGGGCAGGGATAGAGAAGGGAATCTCTTGTTGTGAAATTTTGTATCCAAACACTCATGATGATATATGGGGTTTCCAGGCCCTGAAAATCCCGATTTTGATGTACTGAAGGCCTCTTTTTAATATAATTCTCTTGCTTACAATATGTGTGTGTGTGTGTGTGTGTGTTTATACACATCACATCAAATTTGGTTAAATAACTCAATTATAAAATATATCTTTCATTTTCAAAAAAACTTAGCAATGTGTTTAATTGTCATGACATGCACCATACCTAAGTCCGCTTGCATAAATGGTGCACCCACAATGAAAAAAATATTGCACTCATAATCACACGGTGCATAGATGTGTTTAAATGTGGAATGCACCATATTACGGTTTTAAAAATATTATCAAACCATAATTTCATTTTTACATTTTCTTTGGTGCTTCCATCCATACAAGAATCGGTGGTCACCATCCATGTAAGACCACCCCATTGTTGATGCTATTGTGTTGTTGGATTCTTCGATTCTTTCGCTTCACTAGTGGATTTAGTTCATTTTTCAATTTTACAAAACAATTGCATATTTTTCATTTTTTATTTGTGTGGCCACCATGTCTTGTTGTCACAAAAGAGACCAAGTAAAGCATTTGGTGCCTCCTCATTTAATTTTTTGATGCATTAAAATTTAGAATTTAGTTTTTTTTTTTTCATTTTAAATACTAAATGATTGTGGGGTGCATTCATGTTGTTTGGATTGGACCTAACAAATATGGTGCATCCTAGAAAGAAAGAAAAAAATATGAACTTATCAGTGTGGTTGTGATTGTACGGACACACCATTTGTCGTGTAATGATATGAAGTGCATCACTCGATGCCAATGCCCTTGTATAAGCAACACATTAATTATAATAATAAAAACTATATCCACTTATCGATGTTGTAAGTATTTGTAAAGAGCACCATTGAAAATGCATGCATTGTTAGAGTGCATCGTTATTTTTCAGGAAGCACTGATATGTTTTACATTGTTTTTTTGAAAGGAAAAAAACATTTTTTAATAAATAGAAATGGTCATTTAATATAGATTGTTTATGTCATATATGTGTAAGAGAGTCTATTTAAATTTGTATGTGAATTAGAGACAACATGATGATGACAACAACAACAAAAGCAACAACCCATACAACTTGTACGTGAGTGGGAGGCTCGAGAGAGAGAGAGGGAAACATAGTGTAACCCTAATATAGCACAAGCTCATGTCTTTTTAAGGAATGTTGGCCCGATCAAATTTGAAGGCTACATCCCTTAAGGGAAACATGTGGTGTCAACATTTCAAATTCAATGTTTACATAACTTTAGTAAAAACCAAGTTTTCACCCCCAAGGGATTAGCTAACATATTATTCTCAATGTTGTAGGAATTTGGCTAGTTTTGTGTTGAAAAGTGAGTGGTTCAAATATTCTAGGTTAGGGGACCCTTTCACCACATCTCTCAATACTCCCTCTCCAATAATCTTATATGTCACTTATAGCATCTACCCAACAATTAAACCGAGTTGCAACTTCCTTTTTATAGCAAGCGTGAAGTACCTCGCATTTGGTGTTTTTTCGACACCCTCTTCTTCTTCTTTACAATGAAGCCTTTGGTGTTTACTCCCTCATCTCTACAACTTTCCAACTCAATGAAAAATCCTCATGCAACTTTCCAACAATTATATTACCATCATATCTCTTCTTCCCAATAGTCGTGATCTTCTTATTATCCATAGTGATATTGTGGCTCTGATAACTTCGTGAAAGGAATATTAACCCCTTCTTATAATAATAAAATAACACACGATGGATTCACTACTCAATTCTCTACACCAACACATTGCTAATTCATATGAATAACTACAATCAAATCACACCAATGAAGACCACACAACTCTATGATAAAAAAGGCTTCAACAACAATAACTAGCAATTGCCCCAAAAGGTGCAAAGGAACACCGAAATGAAAAGATGAACTCAAAGGAGAGAGTTGCATAAAAGAATTAGGTGTCTTGAAAATAGGCATGAAAGGATCAAGATGGATATGAGTTTGTTAATTAGCGCATTGCATGATAAAGATGTGGGTTGAGTGTCCTTGTTGCATGTGGAAATGTCGAGGATTGAAGACCTTAATAGTAAATTTATTGTAGCTATATGCAAGGACCATGCAAACAAATTTGCATGGGAGCAACAAGTCAATTGTTCTCAAAGGCAGGGAAGGGAAATTGCGTTGTAGAATAGTTGCAGCATAACCATCATATAATTTATTATTTTTTATGTTTATACAAAATATCCAAAGCAATCATATACTTCAATATTTGCAACATAACCATGTTACCATAGATGAGAAAATTTTATGATAAATTATATGAAGATTTTCACAATTTATGCTTATGTTTATGAGAAATATCCAAACAATCGTAAAGCAGGAAAATAATTCAATATTTACAACATAACCAGATTACCATAGATGAGAAAATTTTAGGCTAATGATATGAAGATTATCACATTTAATGTCATTCTTTGGGGTCATTTTTCTAACAATGTATAGAAAAATCCATGGATGGGAGGGTATTTTCATACAACCATTTCTAAGTTCAAGGAAATGTAAAATCGTCAAATGTACTAAAGGAAATGTAACAAATGTTGACAAATTAAATACTTTATAACATGATGTTTATTCTGACATTATTTTTCTCTCGCTCCAACTCATTGTCTTCACCTTTTAGATTCACATTTTACATGAAACAAAAATTTTGATTTCATTACTTCTCCACATAACACATATCCCCCTATTTCTAAATCACTTTCTATTTGTATTTCCAAGGAATGGAACTTGCAAGGAATATGGGATTCATACAATCCACATCACAAGTTATTGTAGGCGTAGATAAAAAGTGAGAAATTGTTAATGAGGTAGTAGTTTATGTCCTTGGTTTTGCATTGCATCTTTACAATCACTTTAATATTGCATAGCCCTTATACATTTTTTATCCTCGGCTAATCGGATTATTTTTGCAAATAAGGTAATGGGCAAATGAAGCTTGATCAAGAACTACAAATGTGACATAATGTGGAATGGAAATTTTCAAATCATGAACCAATCATATCTTACTTCACTTGGAAGCAATAGTCTTTCTCATTTCAGCCCATTCATATATCTTAGAAGGCCAACATAGAAGTAGAGAGAAGAACTAGAAAATTATTATTGCATTTGTAGAAATAGAGAGAAAGTGTTGTAGTGTATCACATATTTTGTAGAATTATCGGAGTTACAATATTAGAGTACTATGTAGTTGCAAAATTATTAAAGCTAGTGTATGAGAGTTATGGGTCCAAGTGGTCCTGGTGGTCTTGGAGGACCAAGAAGATTGCTTGGGGTCATGGTGGATGTTGGGTATATGTTGTATTCTTTGCATGTGCGTGTGGAGGGGAGGTGCGTCTGTCAGCGATGCGTCTGACGATCCCTGTAACTTAATCCTGGTTAAGGGATTGGAGTCTATTCTCTAATTTGGGTTAATAGATTAGAGTATTGGATGCTACTGACTATCTATATTTTGTATTGTGAGGATTCATAATGAGAATGAGAAAAATAGGAGGTGAGGCTCCAAGGTTTGTTGGTTTTCCCGGTCAAGGGTTTCCAAGGTAAATCTCCGTGTTTATGTGTGAATGCTATGGTGTAATCTCTATTTTGCTTAAAAGAATATGTATGCTTTGCTTCTCTGCATAGGTTTAAAACTTGCATGTGGTATCAGAGCTCGATTTTGGCATCAGGGGGATGCCTTTGTTGCTAAGGGTTCTATGCGGTTTATAGATCTTGGATCCATGATAAACCTGGGTTCAATGGGAGCTTTGCAGTGTTTATTTGTGCATTGAAAGAGAATGGTGAGCAGTTTGAGAATTAAGATTGAGAAATTTAACGGCCAGAATTTTGAGCTATGGAAGCTCAAAATGGAGGATCTTCTTGTAGATCGAGAACAATGGATTGTTGTGGATTCGGGTACGAAACCCATTGCAACGTCACAAGATGAGTGGGATAAATTAGAAAGAAGGGCGAGGATTACAATACGATTATGCTTATCAGACTCGATGTTGTTGAACGTATCTGGTGAAGATAGTCGGTAAAGATTTGGGTGAAAGTAGGGAGTTTGTATCAATCAAAATCCCTCGTGAACAAGTTGCTTATGCAGAAGAAACTGTTTCACCTTAGAATGGATGAGAATGACACTATAACAGAGCATCTGAATGTCTATAATACTCTGGTAAGTCAGATAAACTCAGCTGGAATTAAAATGGTTGAAGAAGATAAATGTATTACATTACCGTGTTCTTTGCCAGATTCATGGGACAACCTAATTGTTTCAATAGGTAGCGTTAGCCAAGCGACCTTAAAATTCGATGAAATAGTATCATCCCTATTATAAGAAGAGATGAGGCAGAAAACCATGCATAATCATAGCACGGATGCCTTGTCTGTGAGAAGTCGCCCCCAGGAGAGAAACAAAAATAAAGGATATGGGGGAGATCTAAATCCCCAGGAAAAGAAATAAGGAAGTGCTGGAAATGCGGTAAAGTTGGGCACTATAAAAAAGATTGCAGATCTAAGAATGTTGAGAAAGAAAAGGGATCTGAGGATACCCCTTCCACATAGGCGAAGACCTCCTCAGAAGAAGGAGGGGATGTGTATCTAGCTTCCACGGGTAATCATTTAGAACGTGATATATGGTTGATTGATTCAGGTGCGTCATGTCATATGACCCCTCATAGAGAGTGGTTCTATGAATATGAAAGGTACAATGGAGGAGATGTGTACTTGGGAGATGATTCACTAGCCAATATCATTGTATGTGGTAGAGTAAAGCTAACATTGAAGGATGCAAGGATTATAACTCTACCTGGACTGCTACACATTCCGAATCTAGCAAGAAACTTTATCTATATCGAAAAGATGGATATTGCAAGTGTAAAGGCTGTGTGTGGAGATGGTGGTCGCAAAATGGTTCGAGGATCAATGGTATCGATGAGGGGAGTTCGGTATGGAACTTTGTACAAACTATTGGGAAGAACAATCATTGATGAATGTAACAGTTCTGTTGTGCTTGAGGAAGGATGTAAAGACGACAAAACACTGACTGCATTAGGAGGAAAGGCAATGCTATGGCATCAAAGATTGGGGCATATCGGAGAAAATGGACTTCAAGCATTACAAGGTAAAAGTATGGTTGAAGGTATGACTGCTTGCACTCTGGATTTTGATTTCTGTGAACATTGCATATATGGAAAACCAAATCGAGTAAGATTTGCATTTGGTGTTACAAGAGCAAAGGGAATTCTATAATTAATACATAGTGATGTGTTTGGACCTATTCTTGTTCCATCATTAGGATTGTTAGCACTATTTTATTTCTGCCGCGATTGGTATTGTCGCCTTTTAAATTTCAAAGTTTCATTGGCAATTTGGCAGTTCCGAGTTTGTTTATTGAGTCATTTATCAAAATTTCTCAAGTTTTAGCACGAAGAAGGAATTTTAAAAGATTTTAGGTAAAAGAAAAAAAAATAATATTTGAGATTAAAATTTCTTTAATTAAAAATGAGAGATTTTACAATGGGGGAATTTTTTTTTATTCATTACAAGTAAAGTTATAAAAATGATTTTATTATAAAAATGTAGCTTTACATTTTTTTTGCCAAATTATATTTTTATTAAAAATAAGACCAAAAGTCCATTTTAGAAAGGTATTTTGTGACAAGCCCAAGCTCGCGGCGCCAAGCAGACAAAGAGTTTTATATCACTTTGCTCATTGCCATAATATGAGACTGCCTGCGCTTATAAATAGGGTGGATATAGTTTCACTTGGTAAATGTGGGATATTACGAAAAAAATGTATATATATATACATGACCTATAAAACTCACAAGCCACGAAAGTTATCAAAAAGAGTTTCACTTGGTAGATGTGGGATATTACCAAAAAGTGTATATATATATTAGATGGGATATTATATACATATTAGATGTGGGATATTACCAAAAAATATATATATATATGAGCTATAAAACTCATAAGCCACTAAAGTTATAAAAAAAGGACGAAAATTATATTTCATGGACAGTGCCACAGCTGTCGCATTGAATGCTCTATAGCATGTAGAGTATTTGTTGCCAAAAAGGGTCCTGCATATATTATGCAACCAAGCTGTCGTTTTCTTGCATCACAGGTGGAGATTGTATGTTGAAATAGTTGCCACACTATGCGATGTGGTTGATCGTGTCAAAAAGTGTACACTCTCCTAATCGCAAACCTTACTCCGGGTCGATATCATGGTTGTATTCACATTCTTCTTCCAGGTTTCAATCAAGGGCATCTTCTTGCAAGAAATTGATATATTGAGACAGAAATCGTAGTTTGGGTATATACCCCATACTAATGGGCGAAAGGATGGTGCTTAACAAAATCAAGTTCTTAATCTGCACGAAGGTGTTTTAGAAGATGAGAATTCCAGCAATTTGCGATCTCACACATTTATTGCTGGTGAATGATGCTCCTGAAGTGCATTCAAAGTCGAAAGATTTGGAGTGTTGGAGCATTCATTTTATTATCAACACTAATTGTGGTTTCAATACTTCCCACTCGTGCAACATTTTCCTTTGCTGGTGCTAACGCTGTTAAAACAGAAGGAGGCTCTGTTGTTTCTGCAGTTGGAGGAAAGGCGTCTAACACTCTTTTACGGACAAAGTTTGACGAATGGTAAAAAGAAGATTGGTTTTGAAACCTTTGCTACAGGAATTGTACATGAACTGCAGCCAGATGCACTTATGATGTTACGGCCTGCACTTGCTTCTTCATGTCTGTCTGGAGCTGCTTTTCTGACGCAAGAACCAGCCCAAACGCGTCATCGGAGCCTTCTTGGGTTCCATATTTGCTGATTGCACTGTAGACATTCAGTGGTAGTGGTGTTCTGATTCAATATTTCTATCCAAGGGAAGTGACAAATCCAATTCATTTGACAGTGGATACAAGTTTTATAAATGAATAAGTAATCAACAAAGCTATCGGCAGTTTGCAACACAATTTCATAGAATTCCCCTTGATCTCCGGACGGTTGAGCTGAAAAAGCTGGATATGATGTTCTGAAGAAGACAATTGTATACAGGCGTCTGAAATGATTTAGAGAGGGTAGAGCCTACAGTACAAGGATCTGGCTTCTCTCGAAAAATATTATGAAAAGGTTGGCGATGAGGATTAGAGGATGAAGGAGATCCACGGGGAGGTGGATTCCACTGCCAGCACTTGCACAAGCAAATTCAGTTTCAAAATCTGCTGAATTGCTCAAGGCCTGCATATTCCGACGGCGGAGATCTCGAGGAGAAATGAATCAACATGTATCAATTCCGTTGATATAACAAAGGTATCAGTTCCGTTGATATAACAAGGACATATTCCGACGGTGGAGATCTTGAGGAGAAATGAATCTACGACAGATATCAATTCCCCTGATATAACAAGGTATCAATTCCGCTGATATAACAAGGAGGAGAAATGAATCTATGACAGGTATCAATTCCGCTTATATAACAAGCGAGGACCAACAAAATTTTCAAATCTGTGGAATTCGGTAGGCCTGACAATGTTGAACTCGGTGGATATTTGAGTGGGTTTTTAATCCAGGTCGTTGGGAGAACTAGAAATGAGTAAGTAAAATTGGAAATCAACGGAATTGGGTAGGAGAATCAAGTTCCAACGGCTCAGATTAAAGATTGGAAATCAATGGAATTGGGTAGGAGACTCAAGTTTCAACGGCTCAGATCAAACCCCGATCTAGATCGACCGACATAATAAATTCAGCTGATAGAGTTGGTGTGGGGTTAATATTGAAAAAACTTGGCGAAATTGGGTGTAGCTGGCAATGAAATCTTATGACGGTTGTTTTCCTTTGGCATTAATATATGCGGATCTGTGAGAGAGAACTGTAGCATTGACTCGTTTTGATCCCAAATATCATGGTTTAAAAGTAACATATCATGCTTTTCACGACTATTTTTTCTAGATTTGGAAGATCCATCTTGAAGTCATGGGAGACGAAATAATTCAAGAATCATTATATTAAATGATATCCAAATTTTATGAATCAGCCGTTTTCAAGAAACGTGGCTATAAGACACAGAACCATATAAGGAGTTCCTTTAATAATCATGACACTTATGATAAAATGGCAATGGACTACCAAGCACTTGAATAAACTATGGATTGTGACAAAGGATGACATTTTTTCTTTTTCCAATATCCATGGAATACTTCAGCTGATCCATGGAATACTTCAGCTGTTGATCCTACAAGCTGTCTAAAAAATGTTTTGGAGCCAAGATCATGTCAAAATGTAAGCTTGATTACATTGTTAATGTTATACTGAAAATAAGTGCAAGTGTTTGGCGAGCAAAACTTATTAACGAGTCAAGAAGCAGAAGAAGAAGCTTTATTTTATAGAAATGACTGTTTTGGTCATTTATTTCAAGCAACTGTTTTCGCCAAAACAAGATGAATTTTAAAAAGATGAGAGAGGCTTTACAATAACCTCCTTTAGGTTTTACACAGGTGGCATTGTTGGGGACAATTGAAGTGGTCTTTACAGGGCAATTTTCCAGAATTTAAAATTTCTGTTTTAGTAATCAAATTCAAATGCAGATTCGAGGAACTGGAAGTGAATATGAAAAAATGGAGACATGGGTTTTGTTGGGGACAAATGGAATTACAAAAACCTTTCTTGGATTTCACACAACTATCACCATTTTAGATATGCAGTTGTGGCTTTGAAGCCTATTTTTCAGCAATTTGCTTCCTAAAAGGAAGGAAATCAATTGTAACTGTTTCTATTTTGAGAATGTAGTTAGATTTCGAATTTAAGATTGAGTAGATGTAGTTTTACTATATATTCATATGTAATAGATATATTTAGGGTTGTATTGTCAAGAGCAAATGGGGCTCTTTGATTGTAATGGTTTCAATTACCGTAGATAAATAAAATTGCAGAGATGAAATGTTGAAGGTTTTCTATGGCAGAGTTCTTGTGCCATATTTTTCTTCAGTAAGCGATCTTCTTGTGTGACTATTTTTCTAGTTCCCCACTCCATTTTGTATTTGATTTCATGTTTGGCCATCTTTTTATGGGATATAATTCATCTTGCATGCTCTAGGTTCATTGCTCAAGCATTTTCAAAACAATTTCTTCTAAAGTTTTACAGAATTCACCCTAGCTAGGTGCTCTTTTTGATGGACTGTCTTCTTTGTATTCTAATTAACCTGCAAATGCCTCAATACTGATGAAATGGTGTCTACCCCGCCTTTGTCCATGATCCTTTCAAACCCCAACCTCTTGCAACCTAACTCATGTCTGGTTTTTTTACTCCATTGCCCAATGGTCTCCTCCATCATTGTCCTACCAAATATTTAAAAACAAACTTGTCCTATCAGAATCTGACCTTCTAAGTGTTTTGATTGAACATCTTGAGTAAGAAGGCTTTGTAAATATCGAGAGATCCTTCTTTGATTATATAGGTCAGAATACAATATAAAGTGGTTATGTGGTTACCTCGGGATCTACCTTTCACAACCTAGGTACATTATGAGTGCTAACATATTGCCGCCGTTGCTGGGGAATGAGGGTTCAAATCTTTCCTGGGTATGAACGAAAAAGTTTCAAATTTGATTGTTGATGGTGAACAATGGTCAAACATCAAGAAGGTTAGACATCTTTCACTTGGCGACTCCATTCTCAAAGAATTCATATTTCAAAAATTTCAGTGACTCCACTAGCGGCATGATCCAAAGATTAAGTTTTCAAAGAGAACCGACAAACTCTACTAGGGAAATGATCTCATTGTAAAGACATGGAAATAGATGATGAAAAGATAACGTACTCAAGTTTCAGTTTTCTCCAAGACATCTTATCCTTTCTTGTAAATTTTTTCCTATCATTTCCTAAGTTTGTTAAAATATTTTTCCATTGTTTATTGCATTCAAAACAAAACCATGGATTCAATCCTGTATATCCATCTTTGCAAATTGAAAATGTGTCTTTATCTTGTACATATGATTATGATCAAGAGATTTCATTTGAGCCACATAAGAATAAAGATCATCTCTGTAAGCCTCATGATACTCAAGTTGATATTACATCTTTTCCACATAGCCATGTTTCTTCCAATATCCAAAACCGGTATAGAACACTTCACCTACCTCATGTACTTCATGATTTTCATACAAAACACTACAAATACCTTCCTAGGTTTGATGGAGAATTTGATAAACTTACAACTGAGAAACATCTTCAAGCTCTCGAGCATTTCCTTGACCTCTTTGGAGTAGATCATGACGATGTTTGTATGAGGGATTTTTCCCAATCTTTGTAAGGATATCTTAAGTAATGGTTTAAGCATTTGCAGCCTGAATCTATCAATACATGGGAAGAGTTTTCTGATATATTTTTGAGGTTTTGGGGTAAGGTGAGGTCAATGGACCAAGTACTTTCAGAATTTTATTCCATGAAGAAACAAGAATGTGAAACTATGTCTAGTTTTAACAGGAGATTTGCAAGCTTTTATTATAACATGCCTAAAGAGATTAAACCACATGAAGATGCTGCTAAACTATATTGTGTATCTACCTTTCCTCCCGAGTTGTCCTTCCTTCTTTTGGAAAGAAAATCAGTCACTTTGCATCATATGTTTATTGATTCATTGGAGGTTGAAGATAATCTTAGAATGTCAAAAAAGTTTCAAACCAAGATAGTGATAACAGAATTGAAGAAGGATTAGAGTTGGAAGAAAGATATGAACAAAAAGAACTTGCTCCGCATCTCAATACTTCTTTTCATGAGCAAGAATTTGATCAACCCAATGATGTACAGGAAAAGTGTTGCAATGATTTGTTTCATGAAGATTACAATCAACATGTTGAAAATTCTGTTATGGGTGGTTTTAAAAAGGATTTCAGTCCACCTATATATGATGAGTATGAGGATGATTTTTTGGATATTGTGCCTAAACAACCAACTGAATATTTTGCAAGTTCTGGGCAAGTTAGTGGAGAAAATATGATTGCAATCCATGATCAAAATTTTGAAATCAGAGTGGATGGTAAGCATGCTGAAAGTGATTGTTTGCCACTGTGTTTTTATTCATTTGAACTATTGGAACAAATATTAAGAGTCTTTATTCGAACACAAAAACTTGAGGATATGGATAATGTCATGGAATTTTCAGAAATGGATAATGAGAAGGATGAGCAATCATGTAATCAGTACTAGCCTATGAAAAAACCAACAGTCTTTAATAAAACATTAAATCACCAAGAAGAATATGAGGGTTCTAAATGGAATATTTCTTTGTGTTTTTCAAATTAAGAAATTTTATGTCAAGAAATGTTTTGTTTGCTTGATTCTGTTGAAGAACAAAATGGTAATTTCTTTGAAACACCTGAAAAGAATAAAGTTTTAAATTCAGAAATTTTGAACAAAGTTGTGGAAGTTTCATTTGAAAATTGTCATAAGCTTTCCTTTTAAGGTTCTTTTGAAAAACAAGTTGACAGCGTGCAAGGTAATTTATAGTTTGAACAGCCTTGTCATGGCAAGCAAATGACAATTTATGTTGAAGGATGTCATGTCTTTTATGACTAGGTGGCCGATTACATGGAAAAAAATTGCAGTGGGAATGGTTTGCTATGTGTTTACAACAAAGATCAAATCTTTTACCATAACTTTTGCCATCAAGTTCCTCGTTTCTCATTTTGATCAAACATGATGAAGAAGCTCAATCATTGGATAAATTGCTTGGTTGGCTTCATTGGAAATCAAACTTTACTTGATTAGGCATTTGTGCTCGGTAAAGTAGGGTAGGTAGGTGTGAATAAGCTCGACATGGCGAGCATTTATTTTAGTGGTTTTTCAGTTTGATTTCAGTATGAGTTCAATTTAGTTTCAAGTTCAATTTGCAGTTTATAGTTGGTTTCAGTCTTCATGATGGATTGGTGACAGGTTACAGGTTGCAGTATGGATGGGTGACAGCTTGCGAGTTATAGAGTGGGATTTGTTTGCAGAATGTTTCCAATTGAGGATTACAGGTCAGAACAGGTTAAGGGTTTCAGAAAATTTTGGGGAGCAATGCAATGGATCATGCACTTGGTCTACAGGTTCTTTGCTACATTGCAGGGAGGATAACATCCCCAATTGAAGCTAGTTGTTAGCACTATTTAATTTCTGTCGCGGTTGGTATTGTCGCCTTTTAAACTTCAAAGTTTCGTTGGCAATTTGGCAGTTCTAAGTTTGTATGCTGGGTCATTTATCAAAGTTTCNTTCATTGTAAGTGATGTTTACAAAATTGGTTTTATTATACAAATGTAGCTTTATATTTTTTGGCCTAGGTCTATTTTTATAAAATATAAGACCAAAAGTCTATTTTTTTTAAAAAGGTATTTTGAGCCAAGCCCAAGCTCATTACCGAGAGCCACCAAATCGAAGTTCAGGGTTAAAGCCAAGCACCAAGTCGTATGGGGCCATGCACACTAATTAAAGTACACCGTACAAGTTCAAGCGTCGAGCACAAAAGGAGTAGTATATCACTCTGTTCCTTGGTATTGTATGAAATTGTCTGCGCTTATAAACAAGTGGATATAGTTTCACTTGGTAAATGTGGGATATTACCACGAAAGTTTAAAAAAAATACACGAGCTATAAAACTCACAAGCCATGAAAGTTAGAGAAAAGAGTCGTTCATATATTATCCCAGGCAAATCGTGGTAGCAAGCTATCGTTTTCTTGCATCACATGTGGAGATTGTATGTTGAAATGGTTGCCACACTATACGGTGTGGTTGAGCATGTCAAAAATTGTATACTTTCCTAATTACAGACCTTACTCCATACCGATATCACGACTGCGTTCACATTTTTGTCAATAAGTTTCACAAGTGAACTTGGGATAAAGAGCTAGGGAGAAAGAGAAAGTATTATATTAAAGAGTTTAACCCTATCTATAATTAACATCAAAAGGCCTACATAGGGGCCAATAAACCTTGGAAAGCAAAAATACTTATTGCTCAATTAATAACTAATTCCCATCAACTCGGTTGTGAGACTGGGCGCTGCAAAAGGCGAAAAGAAGCTTGGGCAGAAAGGCCTGAGCTTAAAAAACATGTACATTCAGTCCATCCAACGGACCAACAGCGAAGTCAATGTTTGTTAAGGATGCCTGGTAGAAAGAGTGTGTATTTTTTGCACCGCTGGTAAGGTGGAGATAGAAAAACATTTCATTTTAGAGTGTGAAGCCTTTAAGGACAGTAGGGACAGGTATGCAAATGTCTTGACGGATAAATCTTGGGATAGTTTATTTAAGGAGGGGACTGTGAAAATATTGGGGACGCTCATCATCAAGTTGAATAGGCAAAGGATTGGATTGCAGAAACAACGTGCGAGATGGTCTGTCTCATAAGCTATTCTTAGCCTCGCGAACGTTAAAATATTTTCTTCTGGGATCTAGATGGATCTAGATGCTTTAACAAAAATTATGAAAAGGTTGGCGCCGAGTCCGCAGACGGTGAGGATTAGAGGATGAAGGAGATCCAATACGAAGGTGGATTCCGCTGCCAGAAGTTGCAGGAGGAAATTCGGTTTCAAAATCTGCAGAATTGCTTAGTTCCTACATATTCCGACAACGGATATTTGGAGGAGAGATGAATCTACGACAGTATCAATTTCGCTGATATAACAAACAAGGACAAACAGACTTTTCAAATCTTCTGAATTTGGTAGGCCCGGTAATGTTGAACGATGGAGATTTGAGCGGGTTTTTGATCCACGGTCCTAATAAATTCCGTTGCTAGAACTAGCAAGGAGTAATTAATATTGGAAATCAATGAAACTGGGTAGGAAACTCAAGTTCCAACGGCTCAGATCAAACCCTGATCTAGATCGACGAACAAAATAAATTCTGCTGATAGAATTGGCGTGGGGTTAATATTGAAAGAACTTGGAGGAATTAGGTGTAGCTGGCAATGAACAACTAATGATGGTTGTTTTCCTTTGGCATTAATATTGGCGGATTTGTGATAAATAATTGATGCATTGACTCGTTTTAATCCCAAATATCATGGTTTAAAAGTAACATATCATGCTTTTCATGACTGGTTTTCTAGATTTGGAAGATCCATGTTGTAGTCATCGGAGAGGACATAATTTAAGAAGCATTATACTTTCACTATGCAAACACTTTGCTTTTCTTCCTTGTGTATTATCGCATCATATTTTATTTCATATAAGCCAAAGAGGTCCTTTAAAAATCATCAGCACCGTCATAAGAGAAAATGGCAACAAACTACCAAGCACTTGAATAGACTATGGGCTGTGACAAACAATGACATTTTTTTCTTTTTCCAATATCCATGAAATACTTCAGGTGTCGATCCAACAAGCTGTCTAAAAAATGTTTTGGATCCAATGTCATGTCAAAATGTAAGTTTGATTACATTGTTAATGTTATGCTTAAAATAAGTGCAAGAGTTTGGTGAGCTGAACTTACTAACGGGTCAACAAGCAGAGGAAGAAACTATATTTATAGAAATGACTGTTTTAGTCATTTATTTCAAGCAACTATTTTCGCAAACCAAGATGAACTTTAAAAATAGAGAGAGGATTTTCCTCAGCACGGGCTCATCAACAATAACCTCCTTCAGTTTTTACTTAGGTTCCATGGTTTGCGAGAATTGAAGTGGTCTTTACAGGGCAATTTTCCAGAATTTAGAATTCATGTTTTAGTCATCAAATTCATATGAATATTCTGAGGATCTGGAAGGGAATCTGAAAAAATGGAGACACGGGTTTTGTTGGGGACAAATGGAGTTACAAAAACCTCTCTTGGATTTCACACATCTATTACCATTTGAGATATGCAAGTGGGGCTTTGAAGACTATTTTTCAACAATCTGCTTCCTGAAAGGAATGAAATCAGTTGTAATTGTTTCTATTTTGAGAATGTAGTTAGATTTTGGATTTAAGATTGAGTAGATGTAGTTTTGTTATATATTCAGATGTAATAGATAGATTTAGGGTTGGATTTTCATGAGAAAAGGGGGATCTTTGATTGTAATGGCTTCAATTACTGTAGATGAATAAAATTGCAGAGATGGAATGTTGAAGGTTTTCTATGGCAATGATTCTTGTGCCATCTTTTTCTTCTATTGATATACATTGAGCCAACCGAATTTTACCCTAAACAAGTCGGCCCCACTAAACTCTTTGGTCCGACTTCACATAGGAAGACTCAAAACAATATTTTATATTATTCATTAGGGTACTAATGACCCGAATTACAATGGAGGCTTTACCTCATGGCTCTATGATGACCAATTACAATAGTAACACCCTGATGAAGGAATAATAACATCTCCCTTGGGTTACATTAGTAAAATACATTTAGAGTATCCTTTGAAGTTACAATATTTCAACACTCCCCCTTAACGAGAAGGTTATTCTACTGACAACATCATCATAGACTATAGGAGAACCAAGAGACAATATCTTCAGTAGTATCAAGGCAATACATCTATAAGTCATAGGAAGTTTTGACAATTAGTAATTGCAACTGTTACTCTTCAATGTCTTCATCTTATGCATCACACGATCACTTGATCCTTTTGCAGCAACAATTCGATCTTTCGATCCTTTATAGAAGCGCTTCGATCTTCTTGATCCTTTGCAGCAGTACTTCGATCTTCTTGATCCTTTGCAACAATACTTCGATCCTTTCGATCCTTTGTAGCATCAGTTCAATCTTCTCGATCCTTTGCAGTAGAACTTCGATCCTTTGTAGTAGCACTTCGATCTTCTCGATAATTTGCAGCAGCACTTCGATCCTTTCTATCTTTTGCAGCAACACTTCGATCTACTTGATCCTTTGCTTCCAGGGATGATCAATCCCTATCACCAACCATCCTCCATCAGCCTCCTCCCCCTTAACGAGGAGGGTCCATAGCATCGAGCGCCTGAATCATCTACAACTGAATGTAGATCTCGACCGCACTTAGATGCAAGTCCTGTCGTCCATAAGGACTCATCGTAGACCATCCTTAGCCTGTTAGAGCTAGGACCACTCCTGAGTGAGTGTTATACTACAACATCTACACATACATATAGTATTGTCTGCATAGAATATATAGACTGCATATAAATGTCGTCTCTCATCATAGAACATCATTTCCACTAAGGCTAGGACCACTCCAAAGTGAGTGTTATACTATGACATCTGTGAGGACTCATTATAGAGAATCCTTACCACTAAGGCTAACACCACTCCCAAGCAAGTGTTATTTTATGGTATCTACATATAAATGTATGTATAATCTCCATACAAGATTAATGTCTGCAAAGCATATCTCGACCGCATGTAAATTTCGTCCCTGTCGTCCATGAGGACTCATTGTAGAGAATCCTTGCCATTGAGGTTAGGACCACTCCTGAGTGAGTGTTATTCTACTGTATCCACAAATGAATGTGGGTACTCTCCATGCGAGAGTAACATATGCAAGGTCATCCTTAGCTAGTAAGGACCACTCTTATGAACCGAGTGTTATACCTGCAATCCTCAAGAGAGGATACTATCATCCACAAGTGAATGTTGGATCTTGTCAGCATCTTCAGGATCACTTGGCCTCTTTCATGATGGAGCATCACTGTATGATCCTATCATCGATGTCAGTCTCATCATCACTCCCCATTTTTCGAGAGGATCCATATTATTAACCTGCTCCCCCTTTGTCCGAGGAGGGTTCATATCTTTGACATGTTCTTCCTTTCTAGGGAGAGTCCATATATTCAACTTGTTCCTCCTTTCTAAAAAGGGTCCATATCTTCATCATTCCTTCTTGCAAGGAAATTTGGTAGTCCCATCACCACTCCTCCTTGCGAGGAAAGTCTTTTCGAACTACACCAAGCTTGTCATGGAAAAATTTAAGCTTTACTCGAGATAGAGGCTTGGTCATCACATCAACAACTTGCTCATCGGTACTCACATGTTGGAGCTTTATAGCTCCCTTTTGTACCATATCCCTTTATACAAAAGTATCAGATTTCTATGTGCTTAGATTTATCATGGAACACCAGATTCTCTGTCATCTTTATGCAACTCTAGTTGTCACAAAGAATTATCACTGTGGTGTCCAACTCCATGTCAAATAGTCTTGGCATCAGTTTCTGAAGCCATATCACTTCACAAATAGCAGATTAAGCTACTATGTACTCTGCTTCAACTGTGCTAGAGCAACACTGGACTGTTTCTTACTAAACCATGAGATCATGGTGGATCCCAGACAATAACATCCACCTGAGGTGCTCTTCCTGTCTATGACACTTCCTGCCCACTATGAATCCGTATATCTATATAATATGTAGTTGTGATCTCTACCATAGTAAAGTCCCAACTCTATCGTACCTTTTAGGTACCACTCATCACATTCTTTGCAGCTATCAGGTGAACCCATCTAGGTTTAACTAGTTATTGACTTAAGGTGTTCACAACAAATCATATATCTGGCCTTATGTTCGTCAGATACATCAATGATCCAATGATATGTATGTATTGAGTCATTTCCACTAACTATGATGACTCATTAGATAACAACTTCAAGTTGGTTTCCATGGATTTACAAGCCAACATATAAAATATTTTAAATATTTCTATTGCATACTTTTCCTGATTCAGAAAGATTCCTTATGGGCTCTGCCACACTTCCATCCCTAGGAAATAATGAATCAATCCAAGATCTTTCATCTCGAATTATTTAGCTAGCTTCTTCTTGCAATCTGTGATGTGTCTGTGATTTGTTTCTCATTTCAAGTCAGAAATAGATCATCCACATATAGTAATAGTATGACTGGTTCATCATCCATAACATTCATGTAAAGGTTAGGATCAACTTTACACTTGGTAAATCCCAAGCTTGTCAAGAAGATATCTATTCTACCATACCAAGCTCTAGGAGCTTGCTTCAGTCCATATAAATCCTTTTTCAACTTACATACACGAGTAAATCTATATCCAACTTCAAATCCTTGTGGTTGTTCTATGTAAACCTCTTCCTCAATCACACCATTAAGGAAGGATGTCTTTACATCCATTTGGTGTAAATTCCACTTCATCATGGAAGTAAGTGCCATGATGGTTCTGAAGGAAGTGTACCTTGCTACTGAAGCAAATGTCTCTTCATAATTAATCCCCTCTTTCTGAGAGAATCCTCTAGCCACAAATCCTTCCTTATACTTTTCAATACTTCAATCAACAACAGGTTTTATCTTGTAGATCCATTTCGAAGATACCACACTCTTGTTTGTTGGTTTAGGTACTATATCCCAAACATCATTCTTCATTATCGACTAATATTCTTCTGTCATTGGTTCAACCCATTCTTTCTTTCGTGCAGCTTCCTCATAGCTGGTGGGTTCTTAATCTACAAGGTAACACATCAAAGCTACATAACCTGAGTATGGCTTTGATCTTTTGCTTGTTCTTGTGGAGCCTTTTGGAGCTCCATACCTCTCTGCTTCTTGTATGATCTCTCTTACCTAAGCAGGGTTTCTCTTTCGAGAGATATCCATAGTAGGGGGGTTCCTGAGGTTCTAGCATATCATGATCTTCATATGCTACCATTTTAGGAAAGGGTTTAGCTTCTACCAGTTTGGGAGGTATGTCCTCTTCATGTACTTCTTCAAGCTGACACTTTCTACATTTTTTAAGAGTTGTCTCTTCATTAAATGTTACATACTAATCTCGATATGATGAAATCTTGAAATGTATATCCTGAAGGCTTTGGAGACTTCACATTATCCAACAAATATTCCCTTCATTCTAGAAGGATCCAACTTGGTTCACTTCTCTTTCAAAATATACACATATTTTGGACAGCCAAATATATTGATATGGCTCACTTCAAGTTTCTTTCCTGTATACATCTATTCAGGAGTCTTGAATCCAAGAGCATTGTAAGATAATATATTCTGCACATATATGGCTATTCTTGTTGCTTTAGTCCACAGTGCACGAGGAGGCCTTGGTCATGAATCATGGTCTTCATTGATTCCATAATGGTTCTATTCTTTCTTTCTGTGACACCATTATGTTGGGGATTATAGGGAGTGGTTAGTTCCCTCTTGATTCCTGCATCTTTACATAATGCTTCAAATTACTTTGAAGCATATTCTCCACCATTATCTGATCTCAATGTCTTGATTCTCTTTTCTAAAAGGTTCTCTATCAAGGCTTTGGAATCCTTGAATTTCTTGAATACTTCACTTTTGTTCTTCAAGAAGTATATCCATGTCTTTCTTGAATAGTGATAAATAAATGTGACATAATATTCATATCCACTTAATGATATGGAGGGCATAGGACCACATACATCATAATGAATTAGTACTAATGTACCTTTAGTATTTATTTCACTTTTCGGAAAGGGATTCTTGATGTTCTTTCCTCTTGCACATCCTTTGCAAGTTACCTCATGATCAATCTTCATATCTGGTAACCCTGTTACCACCTTTATCACATAGGGTAGTGCTTTGTAGTTTATGTGAGCAAGCCTCCTATGCCACAGTTCACTTGAGCTGGTAGTCTCATGGACAAGGGTTGTCTCTGGATGTCCTTTGAGTTTATACATTCCTCCTCCTTCTTATCCAATTACCACAACATATTCAAGTGTCTTTCCTTTGGACCACATAAGTACTTGTCCATCTATTAAAAAAGCTCTATATCATTTCTTATCTAGAGCTGAGATGGAAAGTAAGTTCTTTTTCAAACCTGGTACATACAATACTTCCTTCATCTTCATGGAAGTCCCAGAGTCAAGCTTGTAGCTTGATTCACTAATACCTTTGATGGGATATTGATAGTCATCTCCCAATGATACCTTTTGAGGAGAGTTATTTCTTCAGGTCTTGACAAAGTTTGCTTCTTCCCTGTCATGTGCTTTGAAGCACCACTATCAATAAGCCATGTATCTTCTCCAGGTGTTATAGACCCAGAGAGTGCAGAGAATAATACATATTCATCTACATCTTCTTCTTTGGTTAGTCTCTTTTGAGGTCTTTCTTCCTCATCCTCATCTTCAACTAGATTGGCATGATGTCTCTTGTTGTTGTTGTTGTTATTTGGTGATGGACACTCTCTGGAAAGGTGTCCTACCTTATGACAATTGTAGCATTGATACTTTGAGTAATCCTTGTTTTTATTTTGATACTTCTATTTTGAAGGTTTATGATTACCCTTCTTGAAGTTTGATTGTTTTCTTCCTTTAGTATGGATGGCTAGATCCTGATCATCTTCTTTGAGTAGAGCTTCTTTGTTAGCTACTCTAGCTTCTTCTTATCTTCCCATACTATGTCAAACTTCATACTTTCTTTTCTGGCACACATAGTTTGTATGAATGAGTCCTAAGGTCTAGTGAGACCATTGAGAGCAGTCATAACTAGTTCATCCTCATCAAGGGTGTCTCCAATGGCACTTAGGTGTTCTATGAACTGGGAGACCCTTGTGAAGTAATCTTGAATTGATTCTCCTTTACTCATCTTGGTGCCCTTCATTTGAGCTCTCATATTCATATTTGTGTTGATGTTCCTTCCCTCATACATTATGGAAATTGCATCATACATCTTCTTTGGTGTCTTCTTAGATGACACTTCAGGGATCAAGTGATCTTTGATAGAATCAACAATGATTCTCATTTCCTTGATTAGATATTTTCATGCTTCTCCTTAGCTTCAACTTCTGTTGGTTCTGCAACTTCATCCTTGATGTACTTCTCAAGGCCATTCTCTTTGAGAATGAGACCAATCCTATACTTCCATGCTAGGAAGTTTTATATGCCTTCCAATTTTTACTCAAGCTTAGTGCTTGAGGCCATCTTGTGTAGTAGGTCACTAAAAATTGAAATTTCTCAAAATGAAAAGCTGAACTTACCAGGAGATGTGCTTGACTAAGGTGAGTTGGTTGGTCCAACTGATTTCTATAGATCCCAAATCTTCACCCTTCAAATCTTACTTACGAGGTCGTAGCTTTGCAGAATTCCTGGTTCTGGTTTTCTTTAATTTTCTGGTTCAGGGCCAAACTTGGGTTTGGATTTCCTAGAGACTTAACCACCCAAAAAATTTGATCCTGGTCTCAATAGATGCTCTCTAGGGAGGCACAACTTTCTATGCAAGCAAATCTTCCAAATTCCAAGTTTTGCAGAAACCCTAATTTCTTCTGGAGGGAGAGGAGAGAGAGTTTCACCTTGTGAAAGCTGTCATATTCAGGCTAGCTCTAATACCGAGTTAAGATTTCATATGATGTACTGGAATATCATTAGTGTTCAATCCAAATTCACAACAGTAGCATATGTAGAATCACTGGAAGAAACACAATCACAAGATAGACACAATATTTATCCTGGGAAACCCTCAAGGGGAAGAAAACCCAACAAAAATTCGTTTGTATAAGATGTATAAGAGATAACCCAAAAACATGTATTCTTCTCCTTGCTGTTATGTGTCTCTCTCTCTTTTATGCACTACTCAAGTGAGTGAGTCTGTGTTCAAATAATAAGCACAACTCTTCTATTTATACACATTGAGCCAATTGAATTTTACCCTAAACAAGTCGGCTGCACTAAACTGTCTTGGTCGACTTCACCTAGGAAAACTCAAAACAATATTTTATATTATTCATTAGGGTACTAATGACCTGAATTAAAATGGAGGCTTTACCTCATGAATCTATGATGACTAATTACAATAGTAACATCCCGACGGAGGAATAATAACATCTCCCTTGGGTTACATCAGTAAAATACATTTAGAATATCCTTTGAAGTTACAATATTTCAAGAGTGAGAGGATGAATAGGACGTTGATGGAAAAGGAAAGGAGCATGCTAAGCAGTGTTGGGATAGGACAAGAATTTTGGGCAGAAGTAGTGGAGACAACATGTTACTTGCTAAATCAATCACCCGCATTAGCATTCACTGATAAAAATCCATAAGAGGTATGGAATGGTAAGAAACCCTCTAGTAAGCATCTAAATTTTTTTGCTTGTGATGCTTATGTACATGTTCTAAAGGAGAAAAGGAGGAAGTTGGATAACAAAGCTGGAAGTGTATCTTTATTGGATATAAAGATGGTATGAAAGGTTATAAGCTTTGGAATCATGTAACTAAGAAGACTGTTTATAGTCGAGATATTGTGTTTAGAGAGGTCAAAGAATTCACCATACAGGAAGTGAATCCAATGGAAAAGGAACCAGAGAAAATAGAGTTTGAGTTAGAAGGTGAAGAATCTGACTCAACAGAAGAAGCCGGATCAGAAGAAGAAGAACCTCATACCCCAGTTTTGAGGAGATCATCTCGAGAAAGAAGGAAACCAAAAAGGTATTCCCCTCCCGATTTTCACTCTCGTTTTGTTTTTTCTATTACTGATGACGATCCTAGAAATGTGAAGGAAGTTGTTGATTCAGAGGATAGTGATCACTGGAAAAAGGCCATGGTTGAAGAAATGGATGCCTTGGACAAAAATAAATTCTGGAGTACCCGCTAGAAGAAAAGTCATTGGGAGGAAATGGTTGTTTAAAAAGAAGTTGAATGCAAAAGGTAATCTGGAGAAGTACAAAGAACGCTTGGTAGCAAAGGGATATTCTCAGGTAGAGGGAATTGATTTTGGTGAAATATTTTCTCCAGTTGCAAAATTAACTTCTATTAGGTTTCTTCTTTCTATTGCTGTTGCTTTTGATCTTGAAGTAGAGCATATTGATGTGAATACATCGATCTTACATGGGGATTTGGAAGAAGAAATGTAGACGAAACAACCAAAAGGATTCATAGCAAAGGGAAAGAAAGAGTTGGTATGTAAACTAAAGAAGTCCCTTTATGGTCTAAAGCAATCTCTAAGGATGTGGCACCAAATTTTGACACACACATACTTGGATTGGGGTTTATGAGAAGCAAAGCTGATCACTGTGTATACTCCAAACAAGTTGGTGATCACTTCATTAACATAGTACTGTATGTTGATGACATGTTGCTGATTGGAAACAACAAAAGATGTTATAAAGGAGTTGAAGTCTTAGCTGTGCTCCAAATTTGATATGAAAGATCTCGGTGCTCCAAAATTCATTATGGGAATGGAGATAAGAAGATATTGTGCACACAAGATGATTAGTTTAAATCAAAGAAAATATGTTGAGACGGTACTACAGAGATTTAACATTCAAGAAAGTAATCCGGTCAAGGTTCCTATTCATGTAGGTGTAAAGTTATCTGTAGAGCAGTGTCCCAAGACACAGGAAGAATAGGAAGACATGTCATGAGTTCCATATGCCAGTGTAGTTGGAAGTTTGATGTATGCAATTGTCTATACCGGACAAGACATTGTTCATGTAGTGGGAGTTTTGAGCAGATATATGTAAAAACAAGGAAAGGAGCACTGGACAACCGTAAAGAGGGTCTTCAGATATTTGCATGGCACCACAAATTATGCAATCTGATACAAAGGACGACCTGGACTAAACAAAGTAATAAATGTACATGGATTTGCTGATGCACATTGGGCTGAAGATCTTGATCGCAAAAGATATACAAGTGGGTATGTGTTTAAACTATTTGGAGGATCTATTAGTTAGATGAGCAAGAGACAAGCTGTAGTTGCACTCTCAACTACATAAGTTGAATACATGGTAGCCACTCATGCAAGAAAATAATTTGTATGGTTGCAAAGATTATGTTTAAGTTTTGGGTTGTACTGAAAGAAGTAAGGTTAGATTATGATAGCCAAAGTGCAATCTTCCTAGAAAAGAACCTTTCTTACCATGCTAAGACAAAGCATAATGATGTGAAATATCACTTTGTGAGAGATATGGTTGAAGACAAGAAGGTGCTGCTGGAGAAGGTTGACAACTTGAAAAAAGTTGCAGACTCATTAACAAAGTCTATCAGTACAAATAAATTCTCTTGGTGTAGAGAATCTATGGGCATTGATGCCCTAAACCTATGACATTATGAGTACATGACTCATTGCTATGCAAAGGCAACAACAAGTGTGAGAATGTTGGGTATACGTTATATTCTTTGCATGTGCGTGTGGAGGGGAGGTCCGCATGTCAGCGTTGTGTTTGACGATCCCTGTTTTTGGCTATTTTTGGGAATTTTCTAAAAATATGTAACTTAAAGTCAGTTAAGGGATTGGATTAGGATATTGAATGCTACTGAATACCTATATTTTGTATTGTGAGGATTCATAATGAGAATGAGAAAAAATAGGAGGTGAGGCTCCAAGGTTTGCTAGTTTTCCCGGTTAAGCGTTTACAGGGTAAATTTCTTTGTTTATGTGTGAGTGCTATCGTGTAATATCTATCTTGCTTAAAAGAATTGATATGCTTTTCTTCTCTGCATAGGAGTACCAGGAGACCAGGTTGGGGTCCCTGTGTAGGAGGACCAGGAAGACATGGTTGCGGTCATGGTGGAGGCCTTGTTTGGGGTCCTAGTGGAGGAGGACTAAGAGGCCTTGGATAGGTTCCTGGTGGTCTTGGTTTTGGAGGGTCTTGTTTTTGCATTGAGCAATGGTATATATAAAGATTAACTTCATTGATTGAGTAATTTTGGCTAATCTCCATTTGCGAATTTTTCATGATTATGTATTGATGAATTATTTGGGTTTCTGAATTGGATTTGATATTGGAAATCTTAGTTGATGTAGTTTATGGTATCTATGTTGTTGCAACTATATATGATGGTGTTTATCATGTTTCCTTGGCAACCCTCCTTATTAGTTAAGGCATGGAGGCTACTTTATTTATAGTAACTTTTTAGGTATGAAGGATACCTTATTTATAGTTGTTTACTAAATATGATAGAGAAGAACAATTATGCACATAAATAAGGGTGCATATATTTTTAATCAATTCTTCATACAACTAGATACACATGAAGAGCATACGATAGTAATTTATTTTTAGCACGACTCATTTTTCATGAAATTAGTCATACTTTATTAGTTAGATGATGTTCATATGGGTGAATAAGTAGAAATGAAACATGTGAAATGAAGTAATAATCTTCTTAGATTTCACCTGGTCACCATAATTTCTTGGAGACAATGTTGCGACTGATGTTATGATATTCGTTTTAGATGTTCCGAGTCCACTCATTTACCCCTTACCCCTATCACCATTACTTGATACACCAAGTGTTAAGAGTATTGTTCATACTTGGATAAATTGGGTATCCAAAATCCTTAGATCCATTTTAACTCATGATTATGAAGCACCAGACAGATTCAAAATGTAAAATAATATAACTCAATGTTATTACCACTAGTAAATAATAAAAACTATGAATAATGTCAAACCTAATTTTGAAAAGGAACCATAAATAGTGTCAAAAATAGAATTACAAAGAGATTCATCTTCTTCTAATAATTGATATCATTTAGTTTTTATAATTATTTATATTAGAGAGAAATATTTAATTATTATTTAGTTGCCATTAAATTTATTATTAATATATTTTTAGTTTGTAAAACAAATTAGAAGTTGACATTAGGATTACTAAAAACGACTATAAAATAATGGGTCATACTAAATTACTTCTTTTTAAAAATGATATTTCACTTTGGATCATGTTGAATGCCTTCAATTTCACATAAATTGACTTTCACTTTGGATCATGCCTAGTGAATTATTTTTCACATGGTTTTAATATTAAGTTAATATATAGGCTTACAACTAACAAATACGATGTTTTGATTAAATCTACTTGTTTCACAAGGAATTTTTTTGTTACTATATGTACATAAGCTTATAATTGACTGATAATTGTGATTTGATGTAGTTTAGCCATCCTGTATTGGTGTTGCTATCTGGGAGGAAATAACTCTATATCAGAAAAGAATACGGCTGATGAATCTACATTTGTTTAGTGTTGGAAGGCACATGTAATTTTAATGTGTATTTTTTGCATTTATCAAATAATGTGCGTTGATGATGTTGTATGTAGTTGCTAGTAACAATCTTGAATTATGGGATTTTTATGTTCTTTCCTTTCGAAGAAGGGCATACTATTGATTTAGTCGAGTGCTAGTGTTAGGTATATAAATATGGGCTAATGTTAGGTATGGAATTTTTATGTCCTTTCCTTTCCTTTCTGGCTCTCAGTCTATGAGTTAAATTTATATTTAACCCAGAGACCAAGAGCAAGAAAGGAACAAACACGTTTTTATCAAAAAGACAAATGTTCCCAAAGTTGTTCTACTTGCAACCACAACCAGACAAAAGGAACTAGAAATGTATGAGCGGGGATTGATAGGTCAATTCACTAGAATTTGGTAATCTCCCAAGTATATAGATACATTGATCCAAAAGAATTGAATAACCCTAATATAGGGAAGAATGACACATTACTTATGTGGTAGAGGCTTTCATGCTTTCTTGTTTGAATTCAAAGAGGATAAGGACTAAATATTCAAAAGTGGACCCTATTTTTTCAGCAATAGAGGCATGTATCTTAATAGTTGGACTTTGGATTTTGATCAAGACTCAGGTATATTTTCAATTGTTATAGTATGGGTAAGATTGCCCCATCTACCATTGCATTGTTGGGGAGAGGACTCGTTAAGATATATTGGAAATAAGTTGAGAAAATATATTGATATGGCTGAACCTAAGCAAGGAATGTTTCAGCATGCCTGTATCTGTGTCGAAGTTGACTTGGAGCTAAGGGTTACCATAATATATCCGCATAGTTCTAGATAATTGGAGTCACTACCGGTAGTTAGACTATGAATAACTTCCATTCAACTGTAACTCCTACCATGCTTATGGACATTTTGCTAAGGAATGTAGGAAAGCAGGGGATTTAGTGTTAAATTCTCAGAATCAAGAAGAACCATGGAAAACAATGCAAAAGAAAGATAAGCAAGTTGTTGAATTGATTCCTAAATATATTCCTTTTCTCTTCAACTCAACTAGAGTAGTCTTTGCAACCAATAGTTTTTGTAAATCGATTTGAGTCTCAATGGTAAGAAAATATAAGAAGTTTTTTTGAAGTTTTATCTCCCACGGTGAAGGAACCTGGATTTGTGCTCCCTACCAGGTTTACATATATGTTGTATGGTGTGGATCTATCCCAGGTTAAAGATGTTATGGAAGAAAAATCCAATAAGTGGAAGACTGTGAAGTACTGCAAGAAGTGCAAGTAATAACAACGAGAGTGGTTACTAGAAACCGAGCTAAGTTAGAAGTAACATATGAATAAAATTACTTGAATGAGGTAGAGGAAAAATCATCCAAGAAAGGTAGAAAACCTAGTAAAGAAGTAAGAGAATAAGTAGCAAATCGAGAAAAAATGTTGGGTCTGTAGTCAACTTTGGACCATGGCCTACACTCTTCTACAAAGATTAAGAGAGATAGAAATCTAGTAACTCCAAGCTCTCAAAAAGGAGGTCCTACCAAGCCAATCATTATGTAATGTTGATAGTCTCTTGGAGTTGCATATGGATGGGTAGTAGAGGTAAAGAGGAAGTAGTCAAGAAACTGTTAAAAGTGGGGAATCCTTCAATCCTTCTACCCCAAGAGACTAAACTCCCATGAAAAGATATGCAATATTTTGGTCAGAAACGGTGGAGAGCAAGCAAAAGTGTGGTTGTGAGTTCGAGAGGAACATCTCTAGGTATTTGTACTATGTGGAATGGTAATGAACTATAACTGGAGGTATAAAAAACACAACATTGGTTTATATTAAATTGGTAAGTAAAGACTCTAGGAACATGTAACACCTCTTTAATATTTAAGTACCAATGAATTACAAAGAGAAAGAATAATGATGTAAAACTCTGATAATTGAAAAAGCACACATAGGATTGGAAAATATCATCATGGCAGTAGATTTAAATACAATTTTATCTTTTGAGGACAAAAGAGGGGGGGATTGAGTCAGATATGCTTCAAGAGAATTCTTAGAGGATATTATTACAAATCAGGATCTAATGGATATCAAGCCCAAAAAATGAAAATATACTTGGCCTAATAGAAGATTAGGCACATGCAACATATCAACTATATTAGATAGATTTTTGGTTAGTTTTAATTATTTTAATTATTAGTTTTAATTTTTGGTTAGTTTTAATTATTTAGAGGAAGACTTGCAACTTCTGATCACAAGCCAACAAGTTTATCTGTATCTTTGAAGACAAACTATGGGCCTTTACCTTTCAAATTTGACCTTCCTTGGTTTACTCATCCTAAGGATGATAAAATTACAAAATCCACTTAACAAAAGAAGAAAGAAGGCTCCCCTAGTTACATCTGGGTATTAAAACTTAACGTTGTTAAATTTGCTCTAAAGGACTAGTCTAAAAATAACTGTATAGAGCCATTTAAGGAAAAGAAACAGATTCAGGATAAATTATTGAATTTTCAAAATCAAATTGAGGAAAGAAATATAACTTTGAATATGTGGATGGAGGAGTAAGAAGTCAATAGAAATCTGCAAGCAATGTATGGATGAGAGGAAGGGCATTGGAGATTAAAGTCAAGAAGTCTTTGGCTACAATAAGGCGATAGGAACAACCTTTTTCATAGGAAGGCAAAGGTTGGACATAATAGAAACAATGTCAAGGAGATAACTACAATATATGGAAACAAGATTACACATTATAAGGAAATACAAGAAGAGGCTTATATGCACTTTTGAAATTCATTGACAAAGTAAGAGGATGTAGATATATAGATAACAAATCATATGCTATTCAATATCCCTAATTTAGTTAAACTAATGGATAATCAAGAAATTTATTTAAGCCAATGGATAATCAAGAATTAGACAAATAAATAAAGGAGAATGAGATGATTTCATTTGGGGTTTAGGTCCCGACAAAGCTCTGGGACCATATGGATATTCAATATATTTTTACAAGAAGTATTGGAATATAATAAAGTTTGATTTGTGTAGAATGATCAAATGGTCCTTGAAAAAATCTAATTTGGGAGGAAGTACCAATTCCTCTTTCTTGGCTTTGATTCCAAAATAAAAAAATACAACTACCTTCTCAAGTGTTAGACCCATATCTTTGTGCAATTCCTCATATAAAATAATCATAAAGATCTTAGCTAATAGGATCAAGCCTCTCTTGTCTCAATTGATTAATGGAAATCAAGGGGGATTCATCCCCAAAAGGAACATCCTTGATAATATTGTACTTGTTCAAGAAGAAATACATTCTAGTAAGGCCAGGAACGAAAGAGAAATGGTGATTAAAATGGACATGACACATGCTTTTGATAGGGTGAATCATTCCTCTTTATTTTCAGTTATGAGGAAATTTGGATTTTAATAAATATTCTTGAGATGGATTCAAGCCTGTATATCTAGTCTATGGATCGCCCCCTTGGTGGATGGAATACCTACTAAATTATTTCAAGGGGAAAGGGACTTGAGATAGGGGTGCCCTCTGTCTCATTTGATATAACCTTATGGCAGACTCTCTAAGCAAAAAACTTGAATTTGAAAGGGTTCAAGGTAGTCTTCCTAGAATAAGTATTGTTTGAGTAGTAAAAGAGATGAACCATTCTCAATTTTTCAATGTCACTTTGTTGCCTGGAGGAGCCTCTGGAATAATAACTGAACCCATGCCACCTTATTTTCCTAGAATTTATCATTTATTTCACCCAGTTAAATGTGAACATGGTAAACTAAAGTACTTTTGGGTCCCATAGCCCCTTATTACAAAATTTATGTCTCCATATCAACCTAGGGAACTAATAGGTTGGTGGAACATTAATTGCTATTAATCTTATTTGGAAATTATTTAACTGAGGAAATGACAACCCTCCCCACTCAATATTTCTTATCCTCAAGAAATTTTAAACATTGTTTGAATAACCTTCTTTCCTTCCAAAACTTTCCTTTAAACCTTAACTACAATTTGAGTAGTGGCACTCATGCACTACAATTGTGTATTTTCAAAAGTAAAGGTATGTGGATATTTGAATATTGATATATAATATGACATCATCACTAACACCAAAAGGATTAATAAAATCCATCAAAACAAAATTTGCACAAATAATCTTTACCTCCATCTTTTGGAAACCTTTTCTGAACTTTCATCCCCTTTTTGCTTCTGTATAATTCTTTGAAGTTGGTACTAAGTTTCCAAACTTGAATTTCCAAGATTCTAAGAAAGTTTCAATGAGGAACCACCATGCTTATTTCTTCTCTGCTCTAATTACAATCACCTTCTCAAGTGGTGACTCAATATCCCTTAGTACTTGTTTTCCCAAAATTGGAACCAAGCAATACCAAGATCCCATTGCTTGTATTACACCCTTCCAAACATCATAAGTACAAAATATGGATCGTGAAAGTACATAACAACATCATACAAATGTACATCAATAAGGCACCTCATCAAAGAATCATTGAAGTGCTTGTACACTTGACTAATTAGATCATTATGTGGCCCATACACATAAGCATCATGTATTATATCAAATCTGCCGCACTGACATAGGTGAGGATCCTATGTCCTATAATGCTGCTCCAAAAGAATATAAGGCGCATCAAGATAGTTGACTATGTATTCTTTCATCCAAAAATTGAATGAAAAATATCCACCAAAATATGAACCAAATAAGGAACAAAGAAAACATGAGGTCTTCGAGTGACTCAAAGAAGTCTCATCAATACACCCATGAATATGTATATCATAATGAAATAACAAAGGATGTTGCTACTAATAATAATGTTCTTCAATCATATATCTCTTCACCCAAGTGTGGGATGAGTTCCTCCAACATCAAATGGACTATGCAAGGAGAAAGGAAAATCACGAGTCTCCAAGTGACTCAAGTGAACATCATAGGTGCATCCATGTAGATGTGTATCATCATACTGTAACAAAGTATGCCACTGCAAATGTAATTAAGATGGCACTCTATTCATGCCATCATCAAAAGGAGAGATAGGAATCCTGTTGGAGCAATAATCTGCCTTAGTACCTTAATGATCTACCTAGGATACATAATCATTTGCCTTGTGCTTATGTTCTATGGTCTAACTTAGGTTATACTATTCAATACTGGTCAAATAGGTGATTTCGGCTCATTAAATGCAGTTGAGGCACTTTAGTTTGAACATCCTAACATTTCAGACTGTGCATTAATTGAAAACCATTTCCAGCTTTGACTAGGGGCGCTAGTGTGTGTGAATGTGTTTTTTTTGTTGTCTCCTTGGCATTTATTTGCCTCCTAGAGATTCCTCCACTCACCCATCCGCTCTCCCATGCTTGCCTTCCCTCATTTATGAACCATTAATGCTTATTACCTATTCACACATGTTCACACATGGATTTGTGACAATTTGGTTAGGTTTGGGAGCCTATTGGTCAACCTAGGGGGGTTTAGGGGTCAAATCCTAGTTTGACACTTGGATGCATTCATATGGCCACTAGGGGCTCACGAATTGTCTCCAATGTACTATAAATATGTATCATACATACCTACAAGGTGTACTGTAATATAATGGTTAGATATTAGCACCTTTCACATGTGCTATTCCAACTATTTTAGTTTCTTTATTTTTCTCTTGCATATTTTGTCAAACACTTTAATGGTGAATATTGTTCTAGCTCCTAGATCTACTTGAGAATAAATTCTCACAAATCCCATAGTCCTAATATGGCACCATAAAAAAGAAACCTTTCACCCATACTTCGTTAGGATGAATGTTGCAAAAATTTGGAAGTGTAGGATGTAGGAGAAAGAACCAACTCACCCAAAGGATTAGAAAGTGCACAATTTTCATCATGTGAAGGATACGTATGGGTATAACATACACCTCCCTCAAAAATGAAAAACTTTCCTCATAGGTTGGTTCCAAGGTAGTGGAATCACGCACTTCTTCAAAAAGTGTGTAACCATTTTCAAGAGGCAACTCAAGTTCCTCTTCCACCACAACAAGTGATTGGCTCTCATCAAGCTGATCTTCGAACACATCAAGAACCTACAATTTTCAATGTCTCTCATGATCCCTCATGTCATGAGAATCCTCCAAGCAATCTACCATATGACAATCTGAAACATAGGAGGAAGAACAAGTATCTTGCAACCTCTTAAGAAGTTGCTCTCTTTGAGTTTTGAGATTATGAATATCCTACTTATTATTCAAGTAGGATTCATTTAACCATTCATTAATCTCAACCAAATTGTTTCTATCAAAAATCAAAGACATGAAATTACCTTAGATTGTGCACATTGCTCTTTGAATTTGTCCATGTATTCAAGGAAGGATGGATCCTCTAATGAATAAAATTTCCAATAAAAATTTGATACCAATGATTTAGTGACATGGATTATGCTAAGGGCATCATGGATATTCATTTCACTCATCTTCAAAGACCCTTCAATGAAGGGCGTTCATGGGAGTGAACCTCCTCTTCTTCTTTCTTCTTGATTTGATCAACTTCCTGAAGCTCAAGTGGTGATGGGGAATTTGACCTTGGTTCTTCATTAGATGCTACAAGGTCTTCATCTTTATGTTAATGATAAATGTGTCTTGCAGCAACATTTTCAAATATGATCTCTATGTCACCAACATAGAGGTATGAGCACCCATTAATAGGCACTCCTTCACAGTTCAAGCATCCATCAGTAGATGCCCTTTGGTCCATGTCCATAGTATAATGTGTATTGGAATGATATTCAATAGTTTCAATGTACTCTTCTTCATTATCAGGTGATGTTTCCTCATATTTTTCAAAGTCACTTGGGAGTGACTTTCGATCCTCTTGATGTAATACTTTTTCTACATCACCACCCATAGAACTTGGTGTCTCCTTAGTCTCCTCCTACTTGTGGATTGCTAATTATTCCTTAATGAGTTCAAATATGCCTTATTGTGTCTAAATACATACAACCAATAATCAAATTCTTCAAAAATAATTGTCTTATGTGTCTCTCCATGATGGAAACTACTACTACCCCCTACTGCCAGCTTACCACTAAGTTGGCTAGCCATCAATTCGAACCCTTGCATAAGTTGCTTGGTCATATGATCAAAATATGACTTAATTAGTTTCTTAAATTCATATTTATCATCTGTATATTCAATAGGTTATAATACCATGCTTTGATACCACTGTAATGTCCCAACTTGGAAATTTGGGAAAGAGTGCTTTTTGGACAATTTTTGAGCTTAACTAGTTATGACTGTAGAGGGTTCCAAATTCCACCAAATGGTCTCAAATTTGAAAGGAAATGGTATGATGAGTCTTAATACCTATCAAGAAACTCTCTAATCACTTTAGGACTAACTTTATATCTCTGCAAATTCATTTTTGGGTTAATGACAAAAAAGCAAAAATTACTAGGAAATTGTGATGAAATCCACCCAAGGGTGTAGCCAAAAAGGGCTTCCCAACTCATGTACGATCCTCCAAAAGTTATAAGAAAAGTATGGAGACTGATATAAGACCTAATTTACTATCATTACACATGGTTATTAGTTCTGCAAACTGGTTATAGGTTTCCACATTTGTTTGATAACTTCCAGTGATATTGCTTATGGGGAAATTGCATAACTAGATAGATTTTGACATATGAAAGGTAGAGTTAAAGGTTCAAATCATGATGTGAAATATAGAGACCATATACAACATAAAAATTTCTGCCCCAAAATTATTAAACACCAGATAAATCCCTTCATACAACTCTGGTAGACAACTCATTCATTATGAGAGTCAAATACATGAAAACTAGTGATTTAATAGCATGGAATCGCAAAAGTTTCACATATGGTTTTCTTGGATTTCGACCCACATAGAATAGGGACATGAAATGATAGAGTAAAACATAATATATTGTTGTCACAAAATCATCAAAATCATCAAAATCATAGAACATCCCTTATACAAATCTTATATAAAACTACTTCAAGATTGAAGCCAAATCCATCAAAACTAGTTTTTCAAGAGCATGGAGATGCAAGCCTTTCACACTGGAGTTTCTTGGATTTAGACCTAGGGAGAATAGGGAAATGAAATTATAGAGTAACACATAATATATGGCTATCATAACATCATCAAACTTAGAGAACATCCCTCATACAAATATGATATAAGACTACTTCAAGATTGAAGCCAAATCCATGAAAACTAGTTATTCAAGAGCATGGGAATGCGAGCCTTTCACACTAGAGTTTATTGAATTTAAAGCTACAAAGGATATGGTCATGAAATTACAGAGTTATAAATCATTTATGGCTTCCCCATAATCATCAAACTTATATAAAATCCCTCATACTAGTCTAATAAACAACTCTTTCCAAAATGAAAGCCAAACACATGAAAACTAGTCAATCAAGAGCATGGGAATGGGATCCTTTCATACATGGATTTATGATCTTTCGAATTACATAGAATATGAATATAAGAGTAAATATCCATACATCACATACCCAATATTGGGAATAAAAAATCCTTAGAAAAGTGCAAGCACCACTCCAACAAGTGCGCCATCAACATGGGAGTGTGGGGGAATGGAGAAGAAGGAATGAGAGAATAGGGAGATAGATGAGAATTCGACTATATCGACCTTCAACCTGCAAATAAAAATATTTCATTAAGCTCCAATGAGAGTTCTCAATGGCCTCTCTAGCAACCAACTTGGAAAGGAATCCAACTCCCTCGAAATTGGTTCACAAGAAGGGAGAGTGAACACTTACCATGCAATGGACAAGAAAAATCTCTCCAAAATTCTAGAGGCTACTTAAAAAATGATCGAAAAGAAATTATCCTTCCTCATGAAATCCTTTTATTAACTTCGTGTGGCCTCCTAAGGTCAAATTTCCCTCCATGGGATTCCTCCAACTCATCTTAGTGGTTCAGTAACTCTCATGACACTTGTCTTCTTCTTCATGCTCCCATTATTTACCCAATTCGATTGGAAGCCTCTAACTCCCAAATTCAACCACTTGGTGGCTATTTTTATCCCTGTCATGTCATATTTGTCATATGTCTGCAATCAGGTCTGAATATGACATACTTTTCATAGAATCTTTCATCATTTGTTGTCATAGAATGCATGTAATCTCCTTCCAAGTGGCACACCTTGTCTTCAAGTCTCTTCCTCTTCCATGGGAGGTAATATCCTTTACCTATTAGAACTCCTTGGCTCATTATATGATATTCGACACCACATCACCCTCCGACAACGTTACATTACCCATGTGTTCGAATTTGTATGAAGATAATGCCAAGTGTGTGGGGGAATATACTCATCCAAAGGATCCACAAGCTTCCAAGTGTCTTCATGAACCCGTGCCACCTTATTTTCTTAGCATTTATCATTTATGTGACCCTGTTAAGTGTGAACATGGTAAATTAAAGTCCTTTTGGGTCCCATAGCCCTTTATTACAAAATTTATGTCTCCATCTCAACCTAGGGAACTAGTAGGTTGGTGGAACATTAATTGCAATTAGTCTTATTTGAAAATTATTTAATTGGGGACATGACATTGGTTTGGATTGATTTATAATCAAGGAAAAAATTTCCCTTGGGAATTCGTAAATCATATTCTCTTGTTTTTTCTTGTTGCAGTTACAGGCACAAAAGATCTTGAGAAGACATTATGAGAAAGAACGGGAGTTAAAGGGGAAACTTTTCAATAATTATGCTTTGAGGAAAAAACATTTTTAAGGGGAAGACAATGTAACACACACACACACATAGTAATAATAATAATAAAAATAATAATAAATAGTTAACTAAGGGATAACGAACAACTGAAGCGTACAACCCATTATGGGGGAGATGTCACGTTACATACTATGTAATATAATGTTCCAACATAGTAATAATTTAGCCAACATAAAATTTAAATAAAAATTAATAATAACTTTTAAAGAATAGAAAAAAGTAATAAGTAAAACAATGTAAAATAAAATAAAAAGTAAAACAATGGAAATAATAGTAATAAAACATTTAGTAAAATTAAAAAGTAAAACAATGTTAAATAGTTAAAGTATCTATTTAATGTGGTAGAATGGGATGAATTTAAAACCTTGTGTTTTTAATTACTCATAATAAATTTTATAAGAAAATTAAAAAGTAAAACAAAGTAGAAAACATAAAAAGTAAAGCAATGTTAAATAGTTAAAAAGTATATACATTAATAAACTTTAAAAGGAAAATATGTTACATAGTTAATATTATATATATTAATAAAGTTAAAAAGTAAAATAATATAAAATAGATAAAACTATGTAGATCATTAAAATTAAATACGTCATGAATCATTTGAAAATTAACATAATTTGTCACCACTACACTTAGAGTCCAAATGACAATAGTTAAAAATACTTAATAATGTAAGCAAAATAAATGGTCGCATATGCAATACATGCGTGTTTCAATTTAATCAATTTAGTTTTAAAAATATAATATGTTTGTTTTAGATAATTTTCCAAAACAATCCAAGTACCCTGAAAATCCAAAAAAATATGATTTCACTTGGATTGCATTGATTTCGGTAACCCCACTATGTGATATTAGATTTAAACTACACTGAAATTTATTGTTTGTTTCATTGATATAAGTGGTGCCTCTCTTTGAATAATTGAATTCAATGCAACAAACATAAAATTATTTGTAACTTAAACCTAATATCAGAGAGGAATCATTGTTAATACAAAGTAATTTGATTGCATTGACATAACGTAGCGTAACATAACGTGACAACATCAATGGAAATCCAAAGCAATTTGATTGCATTGATTTCAATGACTCCATTCTCTGATATTATGCTTGAGTTACAATGAATTTTACTATTTGTTGCATTTCTATCAGTGATTCATCTCTTTGAATTGTTGATATCATTGCAACAAACATTAAAACACTATAAAATAAACCTATTTGAATTGTTGATATCATTGCAACAAACATTAAAACGCTATAAATTAAACCTAACATCAGAGAGTGGAGTCAAATTACTATGGATTTCGGGTTAACTATTTGTTGCATTGATATCAATGATCCCTCTATATTAATTATTGATATTTGTGCAACATATAGTAAAATTTTAAAAATATTTAAGCGAACATGTATATAAACACAATAAAAATACAGTATGATATCGATGATTTCTATCTTTGAATCACTGATATCAATGCAATAAACAATAAAATTCATTGTAACTTAAACATAATATCAGAGAGTCATGTCACTGATAATCCAAGTGAAATTAAATTTCTTTGGATTTTTAGGGTACTTGGATTATTTTACCATTTGTTGCATTGATATAAGTGATTCCTCTCTTTGAAACGCTGTTATCAATTTAACAAGCAATAAAAATTGAAAGATATTTAAACCAACATGTATAAACACAATAAACATACAATATAATATCAGTGATTCCTCTCTTTGAATCACTAATATCAATGTAATAAACAATAAAATTATGTAATGTCCCTTCTTGGAATTTTTGGAGAAAGACACAATTTGGGGCAAATTCAAGCTTAACTAGTCATTCCTCTAGGGTGTTCCAGTTGACACCAGATGGTCCCGAATTTGAAATGAAATGGTATGGTTAGTATTATCACATCCATATATTACCTTTTAACACTTTGAGTCTGAATTTTAAGCCTATGCAACTTGGTTTGGGGCTAATGAGAGAAAGTGTAAGTTTCATAGGAAAAAGTAGTAAACTAGTCTTTCTTTGCTTGGCTCCAAACACCACCGAACCTTTCCAAATTCCTTATGGAAGGACCCTATTGGATTTAAAACATACTAAAAGACCTAAAAAACTCAATATTTGAATTAGAGAACTCATTTTGACATGATATTCAAGTTTGCACAATTCGGCCAATTTTTATCTTTAGATTAGTGAAACCCAAGTTGATCCAAATGCACCCAAATGACTTCAAATTTTGCATGGAAGATATTTAGGGGTATTAGGACATCCTAATGCATATTATTAATTCTCATACACTTTCAAATTTCTTGAATAAATTTCTTCTTACCCTAGGAAAAGAAGGACAAAAACATTAGGAAAATTGATGTTAAAACCCCAAGGATAGATGACACTTTTGGCTCTCCAAATGTAGTACGATCCTCCCAGATTTCATAATAGAGAATAGGGATTCATATTAGACTTAAATTTATGTCATTATTCACGGTTATTAATCTTTTCAAGCTGGTTATGAGGCATACCATCTGTATGGTAACTTTCAATGAATTTGCTTAAGGGAAAAATGTATTAATAACTCGATTTTGACTCATGAAAAATAGATTGAATGGTTCAGATAATGAAATGACATATAAATACCATAAAAAATTCAAATTTATTCTCCACAAACATTAAACATCATATAAATTTCTTCATACAAATATTATATACAACTCTTTCAAATTGGATGCCAAATACATGAAGACTAGTCATTCAAGATCATGGGAATGCAAGCCTTTCACACTGGAGTTTCTTGGAATTAGAGATACAAAGAATATGGTAATTAAAGTACAGAGTCAAACATAATTTATGGCTTCCCAATCATCATCAAACTCATAGAAAATTCCTCATACAAATATGATATACAACTCCTTCAAAATGGAAGCAAAATACATGAAAACTAGTCATTCAAGAGCATGGGAATGCAAGCCTTTCACACATGGATTTCTTATTTTAGACTTACAAATAATATGGAAATAAGAGTACAGAGACATACACCATATACCAAATCTTTGGCATCAAATATACTCAGCAAAGCGCAAGCACCACTCCAACAAGTGCGACATCAACATGAGAGTGTGAGGGAATGGAGAAGAAGGAATGGTAGAATAGGGAGATAGATGAGAATTTGAACTGTATGGACCTTCAAACTGAGAATAAAAAAGACATTCATTCAGCTCCAATGAGAGGTCTGAATGGCCTCTCCATCCACCAACTTGGAAAGGAATCCAACTCCCTCGAAATTGGTTGACAAGCAGGGAGAGTGAACACTCACCATGCAATGGACAAGAAAAATCTCTCCAAAATGCCAAAGGACAATTAAAAAATGATCAAAATCCATTATCCTTCCTCATGAAATCCTTTTATTAACTTTATGAGTCCTCTTAAGGTCGAATTTCCCTCTATGGGCTTCCTTCAACCCATTGTAGTGGTTTAGTAACCCCTATGACACCTGTCTTCCTCTTCATGCTCTAATTCTTTCCCCAATTCGAATGATACCTATAAATCCCAAATGTTCCATCTTTATGGATATTTTGATCCCTATCATTTTTTCCCTAGAAAAAAGTGTAATTTTATTTCATCAGTCGAGAACAAAATTACATTATGTAGATTCACATACATGTGAATTACTTTCAATATATGGATCTTTTGATGAGACTTCTGAGTCATCTTTCAAAATTTCAGTAATATTCTAGCACCTTGATTTTGTTTACAAAAAATTATACTTAAAATATGCATGTCCAAATAGACAAAAGTTTACTGATATAAAAACTGTATATTTCCCAAAATATTGCCAAGTAAATACCGTAAGCCTGTAAAGTTAAAAAAAAGAAGAAAAAACAGAGCTATGTAAAATAATATTGATGAGGTTCAATCAATGAAGGGCCTATGATAGTATGCCTGGGTCAGGTCCTCCCTGAACTCCTTCACTTTCCAGGTCCCCAATGCCATTTGCAGCCCCTCTTTAGATGGTTGGTCCACCTTTTGGTTATTTTCCCTATAAACATGATGGCAGGAAAATGAGTCAAAACCATGAAGGAAAGCCCTTATCGAAGATATTGAATTGGAAAGTCCTGTATGCCCCTTGTCCAATTAATATTTTTGCATCCTTTTTGCTGTAAAAATTAAAAGAATTTTAAGGCTCATAAGTTCAACAAAGTTGTTTGAACCCTCCCCTAGAGCTATGGTAAGTTCAAAGTAATGTAAGTTAGATAGAAACAAGAGAGATCCTTCCCCAAAATGATCATTCTGTTATGCCCCATCAAAGAAATGCCATGGGTTCACCTTATAAATCTACAAATCAAAAACCTCTCTCTGTTTTGCAGCCCTTATGTGTTGATGGAAAGCTGTAAAAATGCCAACAGTCAAAGCACTACTGATTTTAGCAGTGCACACCTTATCTTGGAAAATAAGTGAGTTACAGGCCAACCAACACCCCCAAATGACCAGAAGAGGCAAAGTATTGTAGTTTTTCTGAGCTGTAGTAGCCCACTAGGATTCCCAAGCTTGTTCCACAGAAATACCTTCCCACCGACAGGGAAATCCAAATATTCTCGAGCATTCCAACCACACTGGTTTCAAGTAAGGGCAGTCTATAACAAGATGTGTGCATGATTCCAAATCTGACTTACATAGGACACACCAGCCAGGCCCCTGAAAACTTCTTTTCTGAATATTGTCCCAAGTAGGGGCCTTGTTTTCCAAAACACACCACATAAAGAGTCAGGTCTTTGGAGGAAAATTGAGTTTCCATAGCTTCATCCACCACCACACTCCTTCCCTTTCGATACCATCTGCACTGAGCTTAATGTAGCCTACTTTGAGGGTGTAGTGACCCAGAGGATCAATGTCCCATACAAGTTCATCATCCCTCTCTCTAAGTAGGATTTGAGCCCTACTTAATTCACTTATGTATAGTTCCAAGGCCCTCTCATCCTATTCATCCAAACCAAAAGAGGAAGGCCTCCTCCAAGTCTGGGCCCAAAACCTCCTAGGTGCCGGGTCTTCAAGTTGATAGAGGAAAATAAGACCCCTCAACCTGAGCACCTCTGTCATGTTTCTAGGAAGAATGTGGCATTGAACTTTGCCCAACCATAGATCCTCACCAATTCTTAACTTCCTACCGTTACCAACATTCCATACTAGATTAGATTCCAAAATATGGAATGAAGTAACCACCGCCTTCCAAATCACCGACCCTCCCCCATGAGTCTTCCTTGGATTCCTAATTTATCCTCAATGGATCAGGAAATAAATATTTTTGAGCAATCACCTAGGTCCAAAAACTGTCCAAAGAAATGAGTCTCCATCCACCTTTTGCATCCAGGGCCTATGCAAAAAGGAAGATATTTTTTAAACCCCAAACTACCATCCCTTTTGGCACAACAATCCTTTTCCAAATAACCCAAGGAGTAACTTGGGTTTCCTTCTTCCCACTCCACAAAAATCTGAAACAAGTCCGATAACATGCTTCCAATATGCCTTTTGGGATCCAAGAAAGAGACATCCAATAAACTAGGATTTCCTCTAAGACCAACTTAACCAGCACCAATATTCCATCTCTTGAAATCCACTTGTCGCTCCACACTTTCAAACTCTTATCTAGCTTATCCAACAACCACTTCCAATCCAATTTTTTGTAATTATTTGGTTTTAGGTGAAATCCCAAATATTTTAAGCTAGAATCCAATCCAATAGGATTAGAAGGGAAAAATATGATGAGTTCCAACCGCTCCTCTACCCTCAGAAGGTGTGTGGTAAGGGTAGACTTGCCTACATTTATTTCCATCCCAGTGGCTTTAGAGAAGAGATCCAAAATCTCCCTAAGTGTGTGTGCATCCCTCACAGAGCCTGAACATAATATTAACACATCATCCACAAAAAATAGATGAGTAATAGAAAGGTTTTGGGAAATTTGGACACCCTTAGGACTTCCTTGTCTTTTGGCCTCCCTTAAAGCCCCGATCAAACCCTCCATGACCAGCAAGAATAATAGGGTAGACAGGGGGGCAACCTTGTCTAAGCCCTATTTCAGCATGAAAAATGGGGGAGGCCACCCCATTAATCATTATTGAAAAATACACAGTAGTTATGCAGCTCATTATCCACCTGATAAAACCAATACCAAAACCAAGGTGGGTCAGAAGCATATAAATATACAACCAACTTACCTTATCATAGGCTTTGGAAAGGTCAATTTTCAAGACCACCCCTTTAAGGTTCTTAGTTTTCAAACTGTGGAGTCCTTTCTGAGCAACCCTAATAGCTTCATGGATTTTCCTTCCTTCCAGAAAGCCAAACTGTTCATGTGTAATATGAGTAGAAAGGACGAGCTTGAGCCTCTTTGCAATAACCTTCAACACCAAATTATAAATACAATTGCAGAGGGAGATGTGCTGAAATTCATTCGTGCAGTGGGGTTGTTAGTTTTAGGAATAAGCACTATGAAAGTAGAGTTAAAACAAGCAGGGATCCTCCTTGAAACTCTGGTATCTTCGACCGCTTTGAACAAGTCCAAGCCAAGCAGATCAAAGAGCTCCAAAAAGAATTCAACCGACTAACCATCTGTCCCAGGGCTCTTGCCTTTCTGAAAGCTATGCAACACATCCTTCGATTCCTCTTCCGACACTTCGTCCATCAAATCCAAGTTATTCTCCTCTTCCACAAACCTTGGGAACAATTGAGCAACATTGGTGACTTCAACAATAGAGGCCTAAACAAGAGAAGTGAAAATAGCCTTGAAATGATCAACTCCAATCCTTGCCATCTCATCAAAATAAGAATGTTCAATACCTACCGATTCAATCAAGCTCCAGATAGTATTAGTAGCCTTCCTTCCTTTAGCATAGGAATGAAAAAAATTGGTATTATCATCCCCACATTCGAGCCAAGTCGCTCTGCTCTTCAATCTCCAAGTTTCCTCTTTTTCCAAAAGGAGGGAGTCCCTTCTCCCTTCCAAGCACACCAAATCCTCCTTTTCCTCCACCGTCAACAAACCCCCGCCATCCCCTTCATAAATCAAAATAAGTTCACCTTCCACCTACTATAACTCGACGTCCTCCCGCTACCTTTTCTCCACAAACCACTCCTTGATGTCACCCTTTAAGATTTTGATATTGTCAGCAAAATAGAAGGCAACAGAATGAGGGCTCTCTAGGGTGAACGGGATCCACATAGAAATGATTAAAGTATTGAAAGACTCATCCCTGAGCCAGATCTTATTGAATTTTAAGGGGCTAGGAGGCTTTTGAGGCCCCCTTTTTTAGTTCCAGAAATATGTGGAAGTGATTAGAGGCTGCACCACTGCCCACCCATTGTCTAATATGAAAGAGCCTATCCACCAATCATTCGACCACAAGAAAATGATCAATCCTGTTAGCCACTCTACCTTCCCCACACCTATTATTCTGTAAGGAGGGCTTGATCTTGATAGGCTCAATATCCAACAAATTGTTCTCCACCAGTTTTCGGGTGAATTGACTAGTCAAAATATCAGCACGTGCATGAGGTCCCCAAACCTCTGAGTGACCCAGGGAGAAATTGAGATCTCCGCCTAGAATCACCGAGTCCCGAGTCTTTCTCCTTATCACCCCTTTGTTGGCGCTGACCATTAAGAGTACGCAGATGGAGTCTACACTTCGAGGCCGGATGACCATAAGCATGGCACCTTCGGCACCTAAAACGCACATTTTCATAATCCAGTACCTGTTTAATCACATACGGCCCCCACCAGAGATTCATGTCTTCCGCAAGACCCTCCCTGACATTAATATTGACAAAAAATATGGCAACTTGCCGCCGTTTGGTCTCCACAAAGGAAAGACCAGCTTCAAGGAAAGTCCCGAGGATATTGCCAATATTGCGAAGATGATCTTCTATCCAGTAATGTAGTGACAAATCAGGCATCCGCACCCACAGAGGAACCATATCCACCCTTTATCTACTGGCATAAAAAAGAGGGTGCCAAGGTTTTAGAAGAAGAGGAGTATGGTCCAGAGGTCAAGCTTGTAGCTTGATTCACTAATACCTTTGATGGGATATTGATAGTCATCTCCCAATGATACCTTTAGAGGAGAGTTATTTCTTCAAGTCTTGACAAAGTTTTCTTCTTCCCTGTCATGTGCTTTGAAGCACCACGATCAATAAGCCATGTATCTTCTCCAGGTGTTACAGAACCAGAGAGTGCAGAGAATAATACATATTCATCTGCATCTTCTTCTTTGGTTAGTCTCTTTCAAGGTCTTTCTTCCTCATCCTCATCTTCAACTAGATTGGCATGATGTCTCTTGTTTTTGTTGTTGTTCTTTGGTGATGGACACTCTCTGGCAAGGTGTCCTATCTTATGACAATTATAGCATTGATACTTTGAGTAATCCTTGTTTTTATTTTGATACTTCTACTTTGAAGGTTTATGATTACCCTTCTTGAAGTTTGATCGTTTTCTTCCTTTAGTATGGATGGCTAGATCCTGATCATCTTCTCTGAGTAGAGCTTCTCTGTTAGCTACTCTAGCTTCTTCTTGAATGCAATCTTGCCATACTATGTCAAACTTCATACTTTGTTTTCTGGCACACATAGTTTGTATGAATGAGTCCTAAGGTCTAGTGAGACCATTGAGAGCAGTCATAATTAGTTCATCCTCATCAAGGGTGTCTCCAATGGCACTTAGGTGCTCTCTGAACTGGGAGACCCTTGTGAAGTAATCTTGAATTGATTCTCCTTTACTCATCTTGGTGCCCTTCATTTGAGATCTCAAATTCATTTTTCTGTTGATGTTCCTTCCCTCATACATTCTGGAAATTGCATAATACATTTGCTTTGGTGTCTTCTTAGATGACACTTCAGGGATCAAGTGATATTTGATAGAATCAACAATGATTCTCATTGCCTTGATTAGATATTTTCATGCTTCTCCTTAGCTTCAACTTCTGTTGGTTCTACAACTTCATCCTTGATGTACTTCTCAAGGCCATTTTCTTTGAGAATGAGACCAATCCTATACTTCCATGCTAGGAAGTTTTCTATGCCTTCCAATTTGTCCTCAAGCTTAGTGCTTGAGGCCATCTGGTGTAGTAGGTCACTAAAAATTGAAATTTCTCAAAATGAAAAGCTGAACTTACTAGGAGATGCACTTGAATGAGGCGAGTTGGTTGGTCCAATTGATTTCTGGAGATCCCAAATCTTCACCTTTCAAATCTTACTTGCGAGGTCGCAGCTTTGCAAAATTCCTGGTTCTGGTTTTCTTTAATTTTTTGATTCAGGGCCAAACTTGGGTTTGGATTTCCTAGAGACTCAACCACCCAAAAACTTCGATCCCGGTCTCAATAGATGCTCTCTAGGGAGGCACAACTTTCTATGCAAGCAGATCTTCCAAATTCCAAATTTTGTAGAAACCCTAATTTCTTCCAAAGGGAGAGGAGAGAGAGTTTCACCTTGTGAAAGCTGTCATATTCAGGCTAGCTCTAATGCCAAGTTAAGATTTCATATGATAGAATAGATATCAATAGTGTTCAATCCAAATTCACAATAGTAGCATATGCAGAATCACTGGAAGAAACACAATCACAAGATAGACACAATATTTATCCTGGGAAACCCTCAAGGGGAAGATAACCCAACAAAAATTCGTCTGTATAAGATGTATAAGATATAACCGAAAAACATGTATTCTTCTCCTTGCTGTTATGTCTCTCTCTCTCTCTTTTATGCACTACTCAAGTGAGTGAGTCTGTGTTCAAATAATAAGCACAACTCTTCTATTTATACACATTGAGCCAATTGAATTTTACCCTAAACAAGTCGGCCCCACTAAACTATCTTGGCTGACTTCACCTAGGAAAACTCAAAACAATATTTTATATTATTCATTAGGGTACTAATGACTCGAATTAAAATGGAGGCTTTACCTCATGAATCTATGATGACTAATTACAATAGTAACACCCCGACGGAGGAATAATAACATCTCCTTTGGGTTGCATCAATAAAATACATTTAGAATATCCTTTGAAGTTACAATATTTCAATAGTGAGAGGATGAATAGGACGTTGATGGAAAAGGAAAGGAGCATGCTAAGCAGTGTTGGGATAGGACAAGAATTTTGGGCAGAAGTAGTGGAGACAACATGTTACTTGCTAAATCAATGACCCACATCAGCATTCATTGATAAAAATCCATAAGAGGTATGGAATGGTAAAAAAACCTCTCTTTAGCATCTAAAAGTTTTTGGTTGTGATGCTTATGTACATGTTCCAAAGGAGAAAAGGAGCAAGTTGGATAACAAAGTTGAGAAGTGTATCTTTATTGGATATAAAGATGGTATGAAAGGTTATAAGCTTTGGAATCCTGTAACTAAGAAGACTGTTTATAGTCGAGATGTTGTGTTTAGAGAGGTCAAAGAAGTCCCCATACAGGAAGTGAATCCAATGGAAAAGGAACCAGAGAAAATAGAGTTTGAGTTAGAAGGTGAAGAATCTGACTCAACAGAAGAAGTTGGATCAGAAGAAGAAGAACCTCATACCCCAGTTTTGAGGAGATCATCTCGAGAAAGAAGGAAACCAGAAAGGTATTCCCCTCTCGATTTTCACTCTCGTTTTGTTTTTTCTATTACTGATGACAATCCTAGAAATGTGAAGGAAGTTGTTGATTCAGAGGATAGTGATCTCTGGAAAAAGGCCATGGTTGAAGAAATGGATGCCTTGGACAAAAATAAATCTTGGAATACCAGCTGGAAGAAAAGTCGTTGGGAGGAAATGGTTGTTTAAAAAGAAGTTGAATGCAAAAGGTAATTTGGACAAGTACAAAGAACGCTTGGTAGCAAAGGGATATTCTCAGGTAGAGGGAATTGATTTTGGTGAAATATTTTCTCCAGTTGCAAAATTAACTTCTATTAGGTTTCTTCTTTCTATTGCTGTTGCTTTTGATCTTGAAGTAGAGCATATGGATGTGAATACATCGTTCTTACATGGATATTTGGAAGAAGAAATATACATGAAACAACCAAAAGGATTCATAGCAAAGGGAAAGAAATAGTTGGTATGTAAACTAAAGAAGTCCCTTTATGGTCTAAAGCTATCTCCAAGGATGTGGTACCAAAATTTTGACACATACATACTTGGATTGGGGTTTGTGAGAAGGAAAGATGATCACTGTGTATACTCCAAACAAGTTGGTGATCACTTCATTAACATAGTACTGTATGTTGATGACTTTGTTATTAATCTTTTCAAACTGGTTATGAGGCACACCATCTATATGGTAACTTTCAATGAATTTGCGTAAGGGGAAAATGTATTAATAACTCGATTTTGACTCATGAAAAATGGATTAAATGGTTCAGATAATGAAATTACATATAAATACCATAAAAAAATTCAAATGGATTCCCCAACAACATTAAACATCATAGAAATTTCTTCATACAAATATGATATTCAACCCTTTCAAATTGGAAGCCAAATACATGAAGACTAGTCATTCAAGAGCATGGGAATGCAAGCCTTTCACACTAGATTTTCTTGGATTTAGAGCCACAAAGAATATGGTAATGAAAGTACAGAGTCAAACATAATTTATGGCTTTCCCATCACCATCAAACTCATATAAAAGTCCTCATACAACTCCTTCAAAATGGAAGCCAAATACATGAAAACTAGTCATACAAGAGCATGGGAATGCAAGCCTTTCACACATGGATTTCTTATTTTAGACCTCCAAATAATATGGACATAAGAGGAAAGATACATAAATCATATACAAAATCTTGGGAATCAAATATACTCAGCAAAGCGCAGGCACCACTCCAACAAGTGCGGCATCAACATGAGAGTGTGGGGAAATGGAGAGGAAGGAATGGGAGAATAGGGAGATAGATGAGAATTTTAACTGCATGGACCTTCAAACTGAAAAAAAAACATTCATTTAGGTCCAATGAGAGGTATGAATGGCCTCTCCATCCACCAACTTGGAAAGGAATCCAACTCCCTAGAAATTGGTTTGAACACTCAACGTGCAATGAACAAGCAAAAGCTCTCCAAAATGCCAAAGGACAATTAAAAAATGATCAAAATCCATTATCCTTCCTCATGAAATCCTTTTATTAACTTTATGAGTCCTCTTAAGGTCGAATTTCCCTCCACGGTCTTCCTCCAACTCATCTTAGTGGCTTAGTAACCCCTATGATACCTATCTTCCTCTTCATGCTCTAATTATTTCCCCAATTCGAATGGATACATATAACTCACAAATGTGCCCTCTTGGTGGCTATTTTTATCCCTATCATTTTATATTTGTCATAGGTCTTAAATCAGGTCTGAATTTGTCATACTTATCATAGAGTCTTTCATCATTTGTTGTCATAGAGTGCATGGAATCTCCTTCCAAGTGGCACACATTGTATTCTACTCTCTTCCTCTTCCATGGGAGTTAATCTCCTTTAATAATTTGAATTCCTTGGCTCATGATATGTTGTTTAACACCACATAACCTCCAATAGTGTTACATTCCCCATGGATTCGAATTTGGATGAAGATCATGCCAAGTGGGTGGGGAATCTAGTCACCCAAAGGCTCCATAAGCTTCCAAGTGTCTTCATTAACCCATGCCACCTTATTTTATGATAATTTATCATTTATGTGACCCATATAAATGTGAATGTGGTAAAATAAATTCCTTTTGGGTCCTACAACCCCTTTATTACAAAATTTATGTCTCCATCTTAACCTAGGTAACTAGTAGGTTGGTGAAACATTATTTGCAAGTAGTATTATTTGAATGGGGACATGACAATACTCCCCACCCAAGATTTATTGTCCTCAAGAAATTCCAAGTTTGGGTGCTGCAAATTTTTTTCATCTTCCCAAGTGGCATCCTCACTTGGGACTCCTTCCATTGCACCAAGTGCTCTCTTATGGTTCCGCTCCCTAATTTTCTTTAGTTGCAACTGGAGTATTGGCACTCATGTACTGCAATTTCATGTTTCTAAAAGTAAGGAGTTGTGGATTTTTCATATTGATATATGCTATGACATCACCACTAACACCAAAAGACCAATTAACTACATCAAAACAAAATTTGCACAAATAATATTTACCTCCATATTTTGGAAACCATTTTCTGAACTTTAAACCCCTTTTTGCTCTCTGTATAATCCTTTGAAGTTGTATTTAGTTACCAGACTTTGAGTATTTAATATCTTAATAACATTTCAAAGAGGACCCACCATGCTTGCTGCTGCACTACTCTGATTACAACCACCTTCTCAAGTGGTGAATCAATCTCCCATATTGCTTGCTGCCCCCAAAATTGAAACCAAACAATACCAAGATCCCATTGCTTGTATTGAACTCTTCCAAACATTAGGAGTAAAAAATATAGACCATGAAAGTACATAACAACATCATACAAATGTACATCAATAATGTACCTCATCAAAGAATCATGAAAATGCTTGTACATCTGAGTAAGTAGATCATCTTATGGCCCATACACACACAAATCATGTATTATATCAAATATGCCACAGTGACATAGGTGAGGATCCCATGTACTATAATGCTGATACAAAAGAATGTAATATGCATCAAAATAATCAGCCATGTGTTCTTTCATCCAACAAGTGAATGAAGGACCTCCATCAAAATATAAACCAAATAAGGAGAGAAGAAAACAAGAAGACTTCAAGTGGCTCAAAGGAGTCTCATCAATACACCCATGAATATGTATATCATCAGGAAACAATAAAGGATGTTGCTTCCAATAATAATGTTCTTCAATAATATATCTATTCACCCAAGTGTGGGATGAAGTTCCTCCAAATCAAATGGACTAGGAAGGGAGCAAGGAAAATCCCGAGTCTCCAAGTGACTCAAGTGAACATCATGGGTGCATCCATGCATATGTGTATTATCATAAAGTAACAAAGGATGCTACTGAAAATGTAAATAATATGGTTCTATAGTCATGTCATCATTAAATGACTATATATACGTTTCATCCTCTTCACGTGGCACCATAAAAAAGAAACCTTTCACCCAATTTTCATCCCCAGTTGATGTGGCTGAAAATAAAGTAGGGAGTGAATAATTGTGAACCAACATTACTTCTTTACAAATATTACCCATCAAAATTTTGAATGCATCTTCTCCATCATTGTCTTGTACAATTGTTGTGAGATCATGTGCCTCCTCCAAGGCTCTGCAACTCTCACCAAGAGGCAACTCATAATCCCTATGAAAAAGAACAAGTGCTTGGTTTCCTTATTGTTTGAATGTAGCCTCTTCAAGCACCTACATATCAACATGTACCTCATGTTCCACAATCACATTAGGTTCCTCTTTTGTAACATAAATTCTTTCATCCATTGAATGATTGTTTGATATGTAGGAGGGTGCAAATGACCCTTGCAGCCTCTCTTGAAGTTGTTCAATCTACACCATATATTTATGGAGTGAATTTTGGGTGGAATCCAACTCATTTGATAGCTTGTCATTATATTCTTCATTCTTCAAGGTTAGTCCATGATACAAACTAACAAGCTCAATTAAATATCCTCTAGCAGAAAGCAAATTCAAAAGATTACCTTTGATGTTGGATATTGCCATCTGAATTGGCTCCTTGGTATCCTCCATACTTGTGGATTATTGATTGTTAATTAATGAGTTTGCATCTGCTCTATTATTCCTATATCCAAACACCCACTCAACAAATTCTTCAAAAAGAGTGGTCTTATGTGACTCTCCCATTACAACAAGATATACTTGATATTGTTGGGGTAAAGTTTTACATGTTGCTCTTAAGATTTATAATTCATTTATAGGAGTAGGTCATGGTGTTTTGGCACATACCTATTCACTTAGTTTCTGTCACTCATATACTTCTTAATTCACTCCTTAAGGAGTTTCAAATTTCTCTCCATGATGGGAACTACTACTACCCCCTGCTGTCAGCTTACCCTTAAGTTGGCTAGCCATCAATTCGAACCCTTGCATAAGCTGCTTGGTCATATAATCAAAATATGACTTCATGGTTTTCTTAAATTCATAACTATAATCCATAAGTTCAATAGGTTCCAAGAACATGCTTTTATACCAATGTAATGTCCCTTCTTGGAATTTTTGGAGAAAGGCACAGTTCAAGCTTAACTAGTCATGACTCTTGGGGTTCCAACTGACACCAAATGGTCAAGAATTTGAAATTAAATGGTATGGTTATTCTTATAACATCGAAATATGAAATTTTAAAACTTTGAGTATATCTTCAATCCTCTGCAACTTGGTTTGGGGATAATGAGATAAAGTGCAAGATTTCTAGGAAAAAGTAGTAAACTAGTCTTTCTTCGTTTGGCTCCAAACACCACCGAACCTTTCCAAATTAATTATGAAAGGAAAATATTGGATTTGAAACATATTTAAATGCCTCAGACACTCAATGGTCTAATTATAGAACTCATTTTTACATTATATTCAAGTTTGCACAATTTCTAGCTTTAGACGAGTGAAACTCAAGTTGATCCAAATGCACCCAAATGAATTCAAATTATGTATGGAATAGATTGATGGGTATTGGGAAATACTAATGCATATTATTAATTATCATAAACTTCATAAATGCTTCTACAATTTTTTTTTACCCTAGGGAAAGAAGGACAAAAACACTAGGAAAATTGATGTTAAAACCCCCAAGGCTAGATGACACTTTTGGCTCTCCAATTGCAGTACGACCCTACCAAATTTCAGAAAATAGTATGGGGATGGATATAATACATCAATTTGTGTCATTATTCATGGTCATTAATCTTTTCAAACTGGTTATGAGGCTCAAAATCTATATGGTAACTTTCAAAGAATTTGCTTAAGGGGAAATGGTATTAATAACTTGATTTTGACTCATGAAAAGTAGATTGAATGGTTAAGATAATGACATGAAATATAAATACCATCAACAAAATTCAAATTTCTTCCCCAAAAACATTAAACATCATATAAATTCCTTCTTACAAATATGATATACAATTCTTTCTAAGTGGAAGCCAAATACATGAAAACTAGTGATTCAAGAGCATGGGAATGCAAGCCTTTCACACTGGAGTTTCTTGGATTTTGAGCTATAGAGAATATGGTCATGAAAGTAAAAAGTAATAAATAATTTACATCTGCCCCATCATCATCAAAATCAGATAAAACTCCTCATACAAATCTGATATACAACTCTTTCAAAATGGAATCCAAATACATGAAAACTAGCCATTCAAGAGCATGGGAATGCAAGCCTTTCACACATGGATTTATTATATTTTGAATTACATATCATATTTAAATAATATAACAGAGACATGCATAATATAACCAAGGTTGGACATCAAATATACTCATAAAAGTGCAAGCACCACTCCAAGAAGCGTGTCACTAACATGAGAGTGTAGGGGAATGAAGAAGAAGGAATGAGAGAACATGGAGATATATGAGAATTAGAACTGTATGGAACTTAAAAATAAAAATAAAACACCTTAATTAATCTCCAATAAGAGGTCTGAATGGCCTCTCCATCTACCAACTTGGAAATGAATCCAAGTTCCCTGAAATTGGTTCACAAGCAGGGAGAAACATTATTTGCAAGTAGTCTTATTTGAATGGAGACATGACAATTTCACTTTAAATTAACATAATATTATGGAGTATAGTCATTAATAATCTAAGTGAAATCAAATTGCTTTGGATTTTCAAGGTACTTGGATTATATTATTGCTTGAACTACATTAATATCAATGATTCGTCTCTTTGAATCAATGATATAAATGCAACAAAAAATAACAATTTAAAATTATTATTTATTGCATTGATATCAGTGATTCCTCTCATTGTATCATTGATATCAATGCAAGAAACTATATAAATTTTAAAAAGTTTAGCCGAAATGTATATAAACATAATAAAAATACAATACAATATCAATGGTTCCTCTGTTTGAATCATTGATATCAATGCAATAAACATCATAATTCACTATAACATAAACATAACATCAGAGAGTGGAGTAAGTGATAATCCAAGTGAAATCAAAATGCATTGGACTTTCAGGATGCTTGGATTATTTTACTATTTGTTGCATTGATATAATTGATTACTCTCTCTAAATCATTGGTATCATTGCAACACACAATAAAAATTTGAAAATATTTAAACCGACATGTATATAAGCACAAAAAATCTAGTATGATATCAATGATTCCTCTATTTAGATCACTAATATCAATGCAACAAACAATAAAATTCACTATAACTTAATCATAATATTAGAGCGTGGAGTCATTGATAATGCAAGTGAAATCAAATTACTTTGGATTTTTTGGGTACTTGGACTATTTTACTGTTTGTTGCATTGATATCAATGATTGTTCTCTTTGAACCACTGATATCAATGCAAAAACCAATAAAATTCACTTTAACTTAAATTGGTCCAATGTGCATTGATATCAATGATTCCTCTCTTTGAATAATTGATATTAATGCAACAAATAGTAAAATTCATTGTAAATTAAACTAGTCCAATGTGAATTGATATAAGTGATTCCTCTATTTGAATTATTAATATCAATGCAACAAACAATACAATTCACTATAACTTAAACCCAATTTTAGAGAGTGGAGTCACTAATAATGCAAAGTAATTCTATTGCATTGATGTAACATGACCTAACATACACCATCTTCCCCCAACACATTTCTTTTTTTTATAAAGAGTTTTATTGTATTTGCATTGATTTCAATGTCTCCACTCTCTATTATTAGGTTTAAGCTATAGTGAATTTTAGATACATAACTATGATCATCTACAAATTTAATGCGACCACCTTGGATTGCAACCAACCTAGATCCATCTAAATTATGAATCTACCATGCACCAAGAGGGATCAAATCCATTGAGGTGAAAACCTATCCAAAAAATGATATACAATAAAAAAGGTTTGCACCTCTAGGGATTCGATCCCTCTAAGCACATGGTAGATCTAAATTTTAGATGGATCTAGGCTGGTAGTTAACTAAGGGATACGTTCTTCATGAACAATTGTTATAAGTGCCTTTATGGTTTCTTCTTATACAACACTATCATTATATCTTCAATCATCTCTTAGTCATTATTCAAATATATTTTGATATGGATTTATTTAATTTATCATATATGTTTTGGATATTGATTCACTGAACCATATTATAAACATGTCTAGGAGAAAAATGTGTTCAATAGTAACAAAAGAAATACCAACATATTCAACAATACATTTAATTACATATTTTAGAGCATTAAGAGCAAAATAAAATGCAATAGTAGTTACTGGTAATAAAAACTGGATATTCAAAAGACACAATACATAGGACCACAACATTCATGAAAAGGTATGGACACCACCTCAGGACAAATATAAGGGCAGCGTGGACTCTCCTTTTGGTGAAAAAAAGTCTCTTGAGTAGTACATGCATCAACATACTTTTGAAATACACCCTACTCTAATGCCTAGGAGATTTGATAGCTAATGATCCTAAGTTAGATTCTCTATCTTTCACATTTAATTTCAATTAACATACACTACAAGCAAATATATAAACATTAAATGTTTAATTATTCCTATGCATTTTAATATACATATTTTTCCATGTATGATCGTTTCCTTCCTATACCTATAAAGAAGATCAATGAAGAAATATACTTCAAAATCACAAAAGTATTCGCAACTAAGAAACTTGAATGTCCCTTCTTTATCATTTTAGTAATTTACTTCACAATTTTTCCTAAATAGATATTTTTACTCCGGATTCATATTTTCTAGAAATATATCCTATCATGTAATGCCCCCAACCCTTGAGATAAGGCCAAACGTGCTAAAATGATGACTAACTTAAGTTTAAGCACAACATATATAGATAAATTACTATTAGGCTTTCTGACCATTCACCCAAATAATTAAAACTTTTAACTCTAGAGATTGAATTACAAATAAAGTTGCGACACTTAATTATTTAATTACGACACTTAATTAAATGATTAATTGCAACACTGAATTAATTTCCAAAGTGCGAGCTAAGGGTCACAGTTGCAGCAAGAACATGAAAAATACATTATAAACATCAAGTTCGATGTGAATAACTACATTATGTACTTTTGGTTTGTTTGATAACATAGTTTATAAATAATTAAGTATTGATGTCATTGATTATTTGCAAATTAATCCATTTTTTCGGTGTTGTTTGTTAGATTTTTATCAATTAAGCAATATGATCTTAGGATCTTATCTGAGAGAATAGCATGCACAACAATCAATCACAAGGGACAATAGACACAAATATTTTCCTCGGGGAAACCATAAAGGAGAAAACCCCACAATTTCCTCAGAGATAGAATGAGCACCAATGGCAGCAGTAAAACCCAAAGACAAAAAGATGATGTCCAACAATTGTTGTCTCTCTCACGTGAGCGAGCTTATTCTCTCTCACCTATGCACTATAGATGGGTGAGTGTGTGTGATAAATAGAGAGGCTGATAAATAGAGAGGCTCACTCTCTATTTATACTAATTTCTGAGTTGACAATAACTTATCAGGGCCGACTTCTCTAGGAGAGTCTAATAACCTTAGTGACCCACAACTGTGGGGACTTTACCCCTGAATTACAAAGGAGGGTTAATATCTATGACTTTACATGACTTGATTACATTGATGAATCTCCCGATAGGAACATCGGGGACCAATGAAATACAATATATGAAATATACAAGTGAATACATTCCAAAGTTACAAATACATCAACACTCTGTCTTAACTAGGAAGGTATTCTCTTGACACAATTCATCAGCACAAGTCTTCTTCTCTGGATCATCATCAAAGATGGATCATCATTGGATCATCATCAAAGTTGGATCACTACTGGATCATCATCAAAGCTAGATCATTATTGGATCATCATCAAAGATGGATCATTACTGTATCATCATCATCATTGCTTCCGCTATCTTGATCAAATGGTGCTATCTCTCAATTCTACTCGTCACAGGAATTTCTATAGAGCTAGCCCTTTTTTCATGCTGGTTGTAGGCCTAGCCTCCATGTAGGTCTTCATACTCTTCATCACTTATATCTGACCATGGGAGAAACACATCCAACATCCATGTCAAAAAGGCCCGCCTAACACTTGTATCTGACCATGGGAGGCCTAACCTGTCACCATGTCAGAAAGGCCCAACACTTATATCTGACCTAGTCAGAAAGGCCCAACACTTACATCTAACCCAATTAGAATGGCCCAACACTTACATCCTCTAGCATGGTAGGACACACCATCTACCATCCGAGGAAAGGCCCAACAATTACATCCTCCGACATGGTATCTACCATCCGAGGAAAGGCCCAACACTTACATCCTCTGACATGGTATTTACCATCTGAGGAAAGGCCCAACACTTACATCTGACCCAGTCAGAAAGGCCCATCACTTACATCTGACCCAGTTATAAAGGCCCAACACTTACATCCTCTGGCATGGTAGGACACACCATCTACCATCCGAGGAAAGTCCCAACACTTACATCCTCCGACATGGTATCTACCATCCGAGGAAAGGCCCAAAAATTACATCTGACCCATTCAGGAAGGCCCAACACTTACATATGACCCAGTCAGAAAGGCCCAACACTTACATATGACCATGAAAGGAACCAATCCTACCACCATGTCAGAAGGGCCCGACACTTACATCAGACCATGGGAGGCCCGACCTGCACCATGTCGGAAAGGCTTAGCACTTATATCCAACCATGGGAGGCCCAACCTATTAGGATTATCAATCCTCCCTTGTCCAAATTTGTTCATATGTCTAAATCAGGAGTCATGTCTAAATCGGGAGTCCATCCAGTCTATTTATAGTCATTAGCACCATTGGGTCCACTTGGCCTAATTGGGGCATATGTTTTAGTTACTGAAGTGTGGGAAACACTAATTGAGGCTTACTGCCACTGATTGCACTTAATTGCATTAGTTTAGGAGCCTCCTAGACCAATCCCTACAATTTAGGAGCCACTAGAAGTGCTGAAACCAACCAAGGTCAGTTCAGTGCAGTTGATGACTAGTTAAGCTAAGTTGAGTCAGTTACATTCAGTTCTAGTCCTCTACATTCAATTAGCGCTAGGTTTACTTGAATGCACTCAGGAGGGGTACATTTCTCACCTGCCACATTCAGTTAGCCTTAGTCAACACTGAATGTAACACTTGAGTTGTGTTTTAGAGCTCCGATGAACTCCAGTTATGGTTTAAACAAGGTCAGTTAACTATTGAGTCCTCCGATAGTGATTTAGACAAGGTCTTAGTTACCTACAGTCAAGTAGAGTCTATCAATTTCAATTTCCTCATGTGGATTTGAATTTCATGTGGCTATTAAAGCCATTGTACTTCATTGTAATTATTATTCGATTACTTTTTTATTAATGAAAGCATTCACAACTGCAAGCCATTTTTGCACTGTTTCATTCTTCAATTGCTGAGTAAATTGTGTGATCTATTTTGTGAGTTGTGTGTTTGTCTACAGATCTATGTGCTCAATTTAATATGGTATTAGAGTCTCGAGGGAAAAGACACCTCTCCTCCCCGGATCTCCAGCTGGATCATTTTTTTGAGTAAATTGCTTCTTCCAGTACTGCACCAGAAGCAGAGAATTTACCATTTAATATCCCAAGTTAGGAAATTGTTGATCGAGCTTGCTTGATCAACTATGCTGGGTGTGAAGGAAAATCCAAAAGTCCAGATTTTTGACCTTACTTTGTATGTTTTATTGTGTGACAGGTTATCAACTTTTCTTACAGCATTCACCAAAAGCAGCCCTTTCTTCTCACTACATTCGCTACAGCAGCTCAGTCCTTCTTACTACATTCAAAATGGCTCATCCAGTGGAGCCTCTCACTCCCTTCAACTATCACCAGTGGAAGGAAGACATGGTGGTATTGCTTCACACCAAGCAACTCTTTAGAATCATAGAAGAAACAAAGGCAGAGCCAACTTCAGATAAAGACAAAGCTAAGTACATGAACAGGCTTGATGAAGCCCATGGACACTTGCTCTCCTTAGTCTCTAGAGATCTTCGATTCCACATCCAAGAATTGGAGACTCCCAAGGAGTTTTGGGACAAGCTTGCCTCCTTATTTGATAAGCATGATGAGATGAGGATCCATCAGCTAGAAAATGATCTGATCACTCTTAATCCATCCAATTTCGAATCACTGAATGAATTCTTCACAAAGTTTAAGAACCTGATATATCAGTTGAAGCGATGCAAAGTAGAGAAGGATGAAGATCAGCTCATCCTTGCCATTCTGACAAAGCTCAATGCAAACTACTCAGTCTTTGTATCCACCTTCCAAATAGTAAGGCTCACTACTCCAAATTGGAAGATTCCCACCCTTAATGCCTTCATCCAATCTCTTATTTCTGAGAATGATAAATTGATCCAAATGGGGATCATTTGATCTCCCAAAGATCTAGCTCTGGTTACAAGAGGAGATAAGGTAGCGAATGACAAAGGGAAGCAAAGGGATGAGTCTCCTATGAAGAAAGAGCAGTCAAAAGAACCTTCAGGTTCAAAGAGAAGCAAGAAGAATGGCAAAGGCAAGGTCCTCTGCTCTTACTGTGGAAGGGGATTTCATTCAGAAAGCTCCTGTATGAGAATACAACTTGATGAAATGGCTCTTCTTTTGAAGAAACATAACATTTCTGTACCTGCTAGCACAAGGAAGGATGACTCTGAAGAATAAGAAGATGAAGAATACCAAAGGAAAGGCCATGCACTAAAGGCTTGCTGCACATAACCACATGTCTTCCTCATTGATTCTGGAGCTTCCAACCATATGGATGCATCCAGAGAATCATTCTCTTCTTTTCAGTCCTTTGATGGTCCTAGTATTTAGACGGGAAATAACAATAAAGTCAAAACAAAGGGGAAGGGCTCTGTCAAGTTTGAACATGGAAGATTCAAAGATGTACTATTTTTTCCCTCCCTAGCTTCAAACCTGTTATCTGTCTATCATATGACCCATACTATATCTCCAAAGCGAGTGATCTTTGGTCCTGTCTCAATGGAGATCACATATATCTCTATTGGGAGCATCATAGCAAAGGGTACTACAAATCATGCTTCAAAATCATATGAGTTCTCACATTTCATGCCGCCTTCAGAACCAGTGCACTCTCATCAGCCACTTGCAAGGGAAGGTAAAATTATTGCATCTACTTCTTTTACAGCTTCTACTAGTATTGCAGATCCATATTTATTAGTTTATGAGATTGAGATTCAGGGTGACTCAGATCTAGATTCAATCCCTACTTCTAAACTGGAAGTTAGGAAGATTACTGAAAACTCACCTGACACTCACAAAGGAAAGACCCTTTCACTATGCCATGCAATCTTACCTCCTTCAGAGAGATGCAATAGACTCCTTGTAAGATGCTATATGGAAAGGGCTCAGTCTCACTTCATTCTA
>LPNX011061400.1:250674-290344 GCA_001517045.1 Pseudotsuga menziesii | reverse complement strand
ATCTTCCGATTTATGTTCTTCCCTTCAAATAGCTTGGTCAAGGAATCAAACATCTCTTTAGGTGTCTTTAGGGAAGACACTTGTGGTATAAGGTGATCCTTGTTTTAATCAACAATGATCTTCTTGGCCTTGACCAAGTTCTTCTTGTGTAAGGCTTTAGCCTCATCTCCCTCTGGAACTGGAACCTCTCCACTTATGTAGGTGTCCAATTCATTTTCCAGTGAAATCCTATACTTTCATGCTCAGAAGTTTTCAGCTTCACCAAGCTTATAATCAAGATGGTGTGATTAGTCATCTTGAAATGAGAACCTCAACTATAAATAACAAAAGATTAGATCTTACTGATTTGAGGTTTCCGTCCTGGTTCTAGAGCTGGCTGATCTGCAGTTTGTTAGAGAAACCCTAATTTTCAAAACTTGAAATATTTAAGATCTAATTGTATAGAAATATGGGCCTCTTCAAGGTGAGCTATCCAATGTACTCATTTTTTGAAAACAATGGAGGGAAGCTCCTGAAACAGGAAGCCCTAGTTTTCCAATTTCCTTTGCAGAAATTCCTGATATTGTTTCTGCGGTATCTACGAAAGTACTACTCCTCTATGTCTGAAATTTGGTAATGCAGTGGCCTCGGCTATACTCTTTCCAACACCATAGTTTTAGCAGAATTGGTTTCACCAATTGGGACCTACGATAGTTTACCCAGGGTGACTTATTTAAGGATTGTTCAACATAACGAACTTGTACGGACTTCCACGTGTCACTATTTCACCATCAGGGTCTAAATGTTTTACCATAGAAAGTAAATTCTATGCCCTATCTATAAAATCTTGAGAAATTTCATTTGTACCTTCGTAGCTCGAGATGTATCAATTCTCCCTAGGTGTTCTGTTTAGGAATGAATCCTGGAAGAGGGTGGAACCTTGATTTGGGGGAATCATATCTCCCAGAATATAGCGAATATGAGGATGAAATTTTTACACAGGGTACATTAGAATTTTATCTTAGGCCTGTGAAAATTTTGGCTCCTGGGCCTTCTCCAATCTCAACATATATCAAATGTACCAAAACTACCAGTTTTAGTATTTTAGGGTTTTTCAGGTCGGAGATCAAATTAGGGTTTGACTTTCCTGGAGTTTAACCAACCAAAAATTTCGACCTTGATCTCTAAAATTTGATTTAAATGAGGAGAGAAATAGTATGTTGGGCTCACTCAAAAATTCCTCTTCTGTAAAAATCCCTAATTGCCGCTGTAGTGGTAGGTCAAAAGCTGAAAATGCCCGTAATCAAATTTTGCTTCGACAGAAAGATACGTCCTTCAATTGAGAGTTAGCCTAGCCTCCTTTTGCTGATGGATTGTGGAGAGAGAGACAAAAAGTAAGAATCCCTAGTTTCCACAGTTGCATAGTGTCTTCTTCTCAGGTTAGCTCTGATACCATGTAAGATTTTTATCAATTAAGCAAAATGATCTTAGGATCTTATCTAAGAGAATAACATGCACACCAATCAATTACAAGAGACAATAGACACAAAGATTTTCCTTGGGGAAACCATAAAGGAGAAAACCCTGCAACTTCCTCAGAGATAGAATGAGCACCAATGGTAGCAGTACAATCCAAAGACAAAAAGATGTTCTCCAACAACCGTTCTCTCTCTCTCACTTGAGTGAGCTTCTTCTCTTTCACCTTTGCACTATAGCTGGGTGAGTGTGTGTGATAAATAGAGAGGCTCACTCTCTATTTATACTAATTTCAGACTTGACAATAACTTACCAGGGTCGACTTCTCTAGGAGAGTCTAATAACCCTAGTGCCCCACATCTATGGGGACTTTACCCCTGACTTACAAAGGAGGGTTAATCTCTATGAATTTACATGACTTGATTACATTAATGAATCTCTTGATAGGAACATCAGGGACCAATGAGATATAATATATGAAATATACAAGTGAATACATTCCAAAGTTACAAATACATCGACATTGTTATGCGAGTGCTGTTAACGAGGATAAAAATTAAGGAAAACCACATACCATGGGACATCGACAGGATACAATATACAACCACACCAAAACCATAGCAAATAAAGAACATTGGCTACAAATACAACACTCAAAATCAGCTCCAAATGATTGTCCCCTACAATCATCTGTCACTAATAAAAATAAGATCGTATGGATGCCACCCTCCATCCATCGATAAATTTTACATCCAAAATACATCACTCATCCACATATATGCAACTAAGAACAAATATGTAAAATCAACATTTACAATCAAATGACAGGTGCGCTCATCTTGGCACTGTAAAGATATCGAACCAAAACAAACATATCTTGGTCATCCAGAAAGCTTTTTCAATGAAATGAAAGGTGTTTTCATTTGAAATATTGTTCCGTACGCAATGGAATATGTCTCACAACATATAAATGAGCATAGATGGGAGAACCATATCATATGGTTGCGCCCCTCTCAATACAATGGAGCCAAAATTGCAATTTTTGATTAAGAAGAAGAAGAATAGAAAGAAGGTAACGAGCATAGAAACTCAATTCCACATTATATGAAATTCATCCTTCCTACATGCAAATCTTGGAATTCAATACATGAACACTCAAACAACCAATCAACCACCATTTCACACATATACCAAATAAAATAATGTAATGAAAACATGACATAAGAGAAATCTTATCTCAAATATGGGCAACTAGCTGCAACATGACAACTTTCCTCCCAACCGTAGACACCGTGAAGCCTTCCGCGCTTGAACAAGTCGCACCCAAGATGAGATCATGGATCCACGAGTAGATTCTCACTTGGTCTCACTACTATCTAAACTTCCTCTTTCGAGAGCCATAATGCTTCCTACTACTACTTTCTTGTCCATTTCCATTTCCTATGGGATGTCACCTAGCTTGCCGTTCCCATTTCCTGGCTTCCTGTGTGAGAACCTAAACTAGTAGAGTGACATAATGGAAGCAAAGGGAAATAGATAGACTCACTTTTGGCTCTCCAAATGTAGTACGGCCCTCCCACATTTCATAACAAAGAATAGGGATGCATACCAAACATCAATTTATGTCATTATTCATGGTTATTAATCTTTTCAAACTGGTTATGAGGCACACCATCTATATGGTAATTTTCAGTGAATTTGCTTAAGGGTAAAATGTATTAATAACTCATTTTGACTCATGGAAATAGATTAAGTGGTTCAGATAATGAAATTACATATAAATACCATAAAAAAATTCAAATGGAGTCCCCAACAACATTAAACATCATATAAATTTCTTCATACAAATATGATACACAACTCTTTTAAATTGGAAGCCAAATACATGAAGACTAGTCATTCAAGAGCATGGGAATGTAATCCTTTCACACTGGAGTTTCTTAGATTTAGAGCTACAAAGAATAGGTTAATGAAAGTACAGAGTCAAACATAATTTATGGCTTCCCCATCATCATCAAACTCATAGAAAAGTCCTCATACAAATATGATATACAACTCCTTCAAAATGGAAGCCAAAAACATGAAAACTAGTCATTCAAGAGCATGGGAATGCAAGCCTTTCACACATGGATTTTTTATTTTAGACCTACAAAGAATATGGACATAAGAGTACATAGACATACATCATATACCAAATTTTGGGCATCAAATATACTCAGCAAAGCGCAAGCACCACTCCAACAAGTGCGACATCAACATGAGAGTGTGGGGAAATGGAGAAGAAGGAATGGGAGAATAGGGAGATAAATTAGAATTTGAAATATATGGACCTTCAAAATGAAAATAAAAAACATTCATTCATCTCCAATGAGAGGTATGAATGGCCTCTCCATCCACCAACTTGGAAAGGAATCCAACTCCCTCGAAATTGGTTCACAAGCAGGGAGAGTGAACACTCACCATGCAATGAACAAGCAAAAGCTCCCAAAATGCCAAAGGACAATTAAAAAATGATCAAAATCCATTATCCTTCCTCAAGAAATCCTTTTATTAACTTTATGAGTCCTCTGTTACAGAGAGAAACTTCTATGGCTTGTGGTGTACCACAACAGACATCTCGACACGAGAAATCAATCCTTTCCCAATATGCAAGAGAAACCAAACATCTAACACTAAGGGACCTCGAATCATACCTTATTTCGGATAATTGAAGTAGATCCCCGTTGAGCTTTTTCCAATCCTTCTTGCGCTAAAAATTTGCTCTCAACAACAACAAACAAGACAAGCATGCTATATAATATGGTGTTAGATCTACTCTATCATATATAATCAACAATGTATTAGCAATTAAGCATATCCATGGATTCAATATTTACATTCAAATGCACATTATTGGACATGAAAATATATTTCTATTAATCAAATCAGATATTACACAAGTGACAACCTCTGTCGGCACGTCTATGAACCGGAGAGACCGAGTCCTCCACCTGGGCCTTCACCACCTGAATCCTCCATCTCTCGATAGCAAGCTTACAAGTGAAGGCAAGCTTGGGAAGAACACAAAGTGCTCCAAAGGGACAAAGGGATGTAGAATCAAGTATATGCAAGCTATGGCAACAATCGACTATACTTTCATTGCTCTTCAATTCATGTTCTTCAATGTATCCAAGGGGTTCCTTATATAGCATTCCAAAGGGGTAATGGTGGGTCGAATCCGAGCGATCTCAAGGCATATGGAAGGCTAAGAGTCAGGATCTTCAGAATCATCCAAGGAAAAATCCAATTTTTTTTGGCTTTATGCACACATCCCGATGTACGTGTTTTTTAGGTCAAAAGTCGCGTGTACATGCGAGTATGAGTTTAAAAGTCGCGTACAATAATAAATAGGGGTTTTTAGGGATGAACTTGGAAACATCAAAGTATAATATCAGTCCATGGGGTCTAAAGAGTCTGCAGAGGGACAAGGAAGGCCATAAATATGTGATCAACCATGTGTGGTAAAATCATCTATAACAGATGGCCCCTAATGTGTGAGGTCAGAGGGGTAGCATGATGGCCGAAATACATTATAAAATCCATCCCAAAAGTGGAGTGATGAAGAACCAGGTGGAAGAACCAGCCATCCATTAGTAGTACAATAATAAATCTCTGCATGTGACTGCAAATTCATATAGCAGTCCTGAATACATAAGAGTATAATGACCATGAATAACCATGATATACAAAATGTGACATGTGTGGGCATCGCCATGTACAATATATAATAGATCAGAATCTCAATGATGAAGATATACAATGGATCAAGATCTCCATAGAAGCTGAAGATATACAATGGATCAAGATCTCCATAATGGCTGAAGATATCTGACATACACTAGAATCAAATCATGAGAGCTGAAATCTCATGAACACTGGCACGATCAAGGAGGTAGCATATGTGGAATTCCACCAAGCTGGAAGGTCTTCTACACAAACCGCTAACAGTACATGTCCTACTAAGCGAATAGAGGTTTTGAGGTCGAACATAGTAGTCCATCATCTGATTACTGGTCATTGATGTATACCGTTAATAGACACGAGATCACCCACCGATAATGAAAATGGGAATCAAGATACAGAGTGCAATCCAACAAGTGTGAATAGATGTGTTGAGGTCGAACACTTGGAAGAATCCATCGATTAGGGGACATTGATGTATTCCCAAACCTGTCGATGGTGAGAGAACCTACCACTGATGTCTATAAGTCTCAAGGCACTCAAATGACTCTAGAATCCTATTCCAGAATAAATGATTTGATGTCTATGGAATGGAATCTGCTGGGAGGAGGGCATTAAGGCATCCCCCAACAACCAACATGAGGTACTTAGCAACGTTGTATAATTTGGAAGAACTTGAACAAGATGTGTGCGAACCAGTAACAGTACTGGGAATGGCCGACATGCAAAGTCAAGATAACTGAGGAATAGCCGACTCACGCTTCAACTTCCTTTGAACAAGGGCATAAAGGAAAATGGTGACTGAAGGTAGGTAGCATGGAATTGATATGCAAACTGGGACATCTCTGTGACATAGGAGGCATCAAAAGGGGCTCCATAGGGACGAGAAGCTTAACCAACCGGTGGGGATAAACTCAGAGTAACAAGTACAGTTCCTAAAGTCAAACTAATAACCCAACCAACGGATGTGATATACAATGCTCTGTTCAAAGGCGACATGACTCGACTGCTGCCAAAGATAACATATTTTCTTGTCTGAATTTTTGATTTTTGTGGACTTTTTTCAGATATTTTGAAAATCTTGAAAAAAGAATAAAAGTGCTTTATAGTTACAAATTTAGGAGGAGACGAGTGTTAGGGGACAAGCAAACTAGTTCCAAGCAGTGGAACATACCTATGCTCAATGCAAGGAAATATGTGCAGGATAATGACACTTAGGGGAAGGTCCCCTCCCGATAAAAAATAGGGAGTCAAGCTGCAAAAGATATGTAAAAAGGATTTGCTTAGCTAGAAATGAGACAATCTCGGGCTATATGGCTGATAATCTAAGTCAGGAAGCCGTCATAAGGCTCAATAAGGCAATCAAAACTCATGATAGTGCAATTGCAACTTGACATATACAAGGGAGTCCCGGGGGAATGGCCGGCATAAAGTTCAAGAGGAGTATGAGGCTCTTGCTCAGAAACATGGCGGTACTATACAAAGGACTTCCACAACCTAAAGGAGAAATGTCAGCATGGGAACCAAATGCAATACAAGATCTAACTAGGGTACCCATGTATGGGAAAGCTCTACCAGTCGCATAATGTCACTTCTAAAAGCAGCATGAAGGTTCCATGACAAGATGGAATGGGTTCATACCTAGGGTTAAAATGAAATGGTCATAAGGCTATGCAAAATGCAAGTGGATGTGAAATCCTAACCTATATGCCAATTTAGACATAATACCTGAAATAGGCACGAATGGGTTGAAGACACGGTCAAACCGCACTCAAAACGGGCTCCTACAACATCAAATTAGTTCAAACGGTCCAAAACGGTAAAAAACTATAGGAAGTGGGTAAAAATTTCAAATTTTTTTTTATTAGTGAAAAATTAAAAAATTTCATACCATTTTGAATTTTTACCCACCATAGTGCATTTGAGTTTAGAACTTCAGAAGCAAATTCCGGGAGAATCGTCTGACAGAATCACTTCACGTTTGATCCAGGTAAATTCCCTTACCCCTCCCTCCCCTTCATTTTCATGTAAAAATTTTAAATTTTCACGGTCAAATTATTTTTGAAGGCCATCCCAACTTGGGAATTTTGGCCTACGCAGATATCAGGCATTTTTCCATGTATAGGGCTGACTATATACGGAAAATGCCACGAAATCTGTGTACGTACACGACTGTTATGCAAACAGTCGTGTATAGGCCTGCAAACATGGTTCTAATGGGAAAATATTGATCAAAATTTGTAATTTATGTGCAAGATGGTGCTAGAATGGAGGGAGAGGCAACATGGTGATGTTGAAGAAGATGTTCAGGCTGATCTCATGGCTCAACAAACATTACAGGCATGCGGAATATACAAGTTTTGGTGCCTTGGCAGCTTGAGGGAAAATCCAAGACTACTGTAGCTACTGGTAGATTACTGGGATCCAGAGTCTGAGACCTTTCAGATAGATGGGATGTCACTCAGCATTGAGGTTGATGACATATACTTTATCACATGTTTGTCCCGACGAGGGGAGGTGGTGAACCTCCGATCCCATGGGCCAGGAGGCGGGTTCACTATAGAGGATTACATAGCTGTGTACTTCCTTCCCGATACAGAGAATGTTGGGAGTCAAATCCTGACAAACGTGATTCATATTCTGGGGTTGAAAGCCATACTATTGGCATTAGGTAGGATCACAGGTTTGACATCACTCCATCAGGCCTCAAGACCACTGATTTTCTATGTAGTAGAGTGTATGTGGGCTATGATATATGATTGGAGCACTACGCTACTGAGCAACGTGAAACAACAACTCAGTGACTGTGAGATGGGTAGGCTGCGGAACTTCAGGTTTGGCAGCATATTGAGCATATTGTTTTTGAGCGGGTGCTAGGGCCAAGTACTAGAGTAGACATTGCTCCACATGGAGTTCGGGATCCTACTCAACGATGCTGGGCCAATGTCATGCGTAGACTAGGAGGTGGAAGGGTGGCTAACCCCTACCCAACAGAGTTCTTTCCATGGTGGTAGAGATAGATCGTCTCCATAGATGACTATCCCTATGCATGGATGGACTTTCATGGAGACCCAGACATGCCCCTACCACCAGGAGTGACTTATGGAGACATAGGTAATGAATCCCAAACCCACTTTTAATTTTTGATTTATTTATTGTTTTGTGTGTTTTTTGTTATATGAAATCAAAAGACATGTTTTTGGTGTGACGACACATAGTGATACTCTATCATGTATATGCAGATGTAGACCACGACGACCAGATGGATTTCCTCGTCATCGACGGAGGGGAAGAGGTGATGAGACCATGGGTGTGGATGTGGAGCGAACGCTCCAAATCATCCACACTAACTTCGTTTGATTGAAACATAGAGTTCCCATGGCGCAAGTCGAGGACTTTCTTGAGGCCATGCAGTGCCATGTGGTTGGAGTAACATGGGCATGGGTTCGATTGTTTTTCTGGCTAGCTAGAGCCATGGTGTGCTACCATGATCAACACCCTCCTCCACCTCAGGCTTAGAGACCTGGGTGTATATATTTTGTATGACCGTGTAGTATATTTTGGTGGCTCAGAAGCCCCAATTTTGTATATGACACTTATGTATTATGATGTCACGTTTTTTGAACTTAAAGAAAAATATTTATGATGATTGTTTATTATTCTATTTACATGTGTAAAATGTGTTTGTGAAATGCTTATGGTCTGTAAAACAAATGCCAATCTAGTACATAGTTAGCATATGAATCAATAACTTGATTAAAATTTCTTGGAACATGAATGTATGTTATACTCTCAAATTTCTGTTATAGCAATCTAACACGTAAGAATCTTCGTAATAATGTCAGATCCCTAATACGATACAAGCCATTAAGTTGTGAAACCACTAACTGCGAATCAAGATGCACCTCAAGAGAAAGAACATCATGTGAAATGGCATCATGCAATAACTCAATGACGACACTATATTCAACAACATTGTTTGACAAAGGCCGTAAACATACACCTCCTGAAGAAAACACTTGACCCATAGGAGTATAGATCACCCAAGAAGCTAAAGTTGGGTTTTGAGTGTGGCAGCTAGCACCATCAATGAATCCTGTGTAAATGGAAGATTCCATCGACATCTGCCATAACAAACGAAAGCTAATCAACAAACCCGATAACCATAAGAAAACCTAACTATGCAATGCAAAAATGTACAGTAATATACAAAAATCAGCCCTAGATGAAGATCATGCATAATATTTCTTAAGCTAGAGCGCATTTCTAGGCTCCACCAAGGCTATGCCCCCATGATAAACTAGTCGAACGAGTCTAACATCTGGACAAGCCCTAATGCCACATTCAACCATGTGAGGAACAGTTCCTGGAAGTCCATCATCCGACCAAGCAAATACATATTTAAAATTCTTTGAACTGCTCGGTGTACACAATATTGCCAGGATCATGAGAAGTATTGGTAGGTATCATTGGTGACAAGTTAGCCATGTTCCCTTCAACAATTTGACTAGGAGAGCTAAATGGGGCCACGGGACTACCAACTTTCTCGCTCAGAATCTCCCTAAAGTCATCACACTCTAAACAATCAAGCTTAGGAAGGAAATACGATCTATGGTGCAAATCTTCCCAAGTTTGTTCTATACCAGACATGGCCTCAAGAATAGCTTCATATGATAGAAAAACATCATCAAGGTAGTCTTGAGAGTGAGATGACCCTACTTCCCAAGTAGGCAGCACATAAGGGTCCTCCTCCTCCGTCCGTGAAGAGGAAGGACTAGGCTCTACAACATGATCAATATTAACTTGATATGCCACCAATGCTGCAGGAAATGACACGTCTGTCTCGACATGTACACTCGAAGTACTCGGTGAAGGAATAATCCAAGGATCCTCCATATGAGAAGTGCGAAAGGATATTAGATTCAACAAGGGTGAAGCCCTACCAAGACTAAACCCAATCATAAGAACATGCGTAGGACAACTAAAGGTTCCCATGAGAGAAGGATACATACCCACACCCACATTATCAGTTGCCGACTGAGAATGTTTGATAATCATGATAGAAGCTCCCGATGATGCTAACACACTCGGATTTTGGAAAGACTTCTTATTGATAGTAACGATCTTCCCATTAAATGGAAAACAAACTACTCGGAATAGGGAAGAGGCTACAACTTGCATATTATACATCCAATTTTGACCCAGTAAAAGATTATAATCAAGGGGCGCATCAACCACCTCAACCTCGATCACAACAGTCTTCCCTCCCAATTGGACCTCTAGAGAAGGAAGTATATCGTGCGGCTGAAATGATCTTCCATCGAAAGCAGTCAACATGTTGGCAGACTGAGACAATGTGGGAGAACCTAAGCCCTTCCAACAAGCCAAAGAAATCACGGAAGTGGCAACGCCTTCATCACTCACAGTACGCATGATGGTGTTGTTGAGACTCTCCACATGAATCAAAAGAGACACGTAGTAAGGCAAGCGAGGCTCGATTCCACGAGTTTCAAATTTTATCATGGAAGGAGAGCTATCATTACCAACCCCAATAGCAGAAAACAAGGCCTTTCTCTACAAAGGACAAGTCTGAAGCACTTCTAATGCAGACATCGCACAAGGAGTCTAGCCCAAATCCTCGACAATTGAAAGTTCTGGTCAGCTCGAGCATTAGGATTGTGTCCCAAGCACTTCAAGACTCCTTTAGGAATGCGAGGTAGATATTTAGGCTTATTCATAGGCTTTTCAATTCGCAAAGAGCTCTCGAGTGGAGTAGGTTCTTTCCCAAGGTCAGATTGTGACAAACCATAGTCTTTCGCATGCGTCACAACATTTGTAGCATTCACCATGTTGATTCAACCGCGACCACTAGAGGCATATGACGGGTTTGGAGTCCCACTAGAAGCACTACTGGATCAATGGTCCTCGAGTTCATATTTTGATTATCAGGTAAAGGATTAGTAAACACAGCTGGGCCCTGTGCTATGAACTTCAATGCGTCCTCCATATGAGGGCACAAGTGAGTGATGTGATCATCCTTACACAACTTACAAGGAAACTTCACTATTGGGGAAAATATTAAACAAATTATAACTGAATTCCAATGATTTAATTGTCAACCCAGAGAGAGCGTAAACTTGTGAGGTACAAACAAAACATATGTAGGGGAAGAGTGTCGCTGAACTTAATCTATAACTGAAATTGAATTAAACTTGCAAAAGTAGGAAATGGCATGTAAATAAATCTAATCCAGGAAAGCAGGAAATTACAGGAAATAAATCTGATTTAAGATAACATAAAAATGCATGAAATAAACTGGTATAAAGCAATCGACATTATCTTATGAGCTCATGATAAATCTATGCTAACAATTCATAAAGAAGACATAAAAATATGAGGAGATCAAAATATCTATTTTAAAACATGAAATCTTTTACAATAGGATAAAATCCATGACTATCTCAAAAGATGAACCAATTCACTACTACCAAACCACTAGAGAGTCCTCCAACCAAAATGAGGAGAGAGCCCTCCTATTTACACATGAATTCAAGATAGCTGATCTTAATTACAGATCCACTATTCTCTCAACTTATCCCTCAAAATTATCAACAAATCTACAACTCATCCCTCAAAATTCTCCAACAAATATTGGATGAGATATTCTCTCCACATTTCCATGATCTTCTCATTGAAGTTAGCTCACATCTAGAAGATGGAATTCGAATCTGAGGCTAGGTGGTCACTTTCAAGCTTGTTAAAGTCTTCAAATACACCTGTAAACATCACCAAACTCACCCAACTTTAAAGTATAATGAAAATATGTTATTTTTATCAATAATTAACCACAAATTCACTCAAAATACTAAAAAATAAATAATTTGGAAAATGATAATATAAACCCATATTTATTATGAAAGTGGTGAATATTAATGGTTTTATGGAATGATTAGATAGGAGTAAGGTGACAAATGGTATATAAAAAGTGAATAAAATGTGGTCTTTTTGCGGCTCAACATCCCCCCCAACTTGACTGGTTGCTTGTCCTGATGCAACTATACATTGATTCTCTTTAAAAAATTTGGCTTTGTAGCTGGGATTTACATGATGATGGTATGTAATAGTAAATCATTCCATGATTTGAAATGCATGAGTGGCAGCAATTTCCCTTATGGTTGGTTCTTGTGTGACAACCATAAATATAACAAATGTTGGTTCTTGTGTTAACAACATTCACTTGTTTTATTTGTATTTTTGATGCAATATATAAGATTTATGCATTAGAAATGATGAACCATCAATGTATATTAGAAATCCTTTTCTTCATATTATGAATCATGCCAATATTTATAGCATAATTTGGGAAATACATGTTGATTAAGGGTNTGTGTAAAATGATAATGAATAGTCCCCCCCCCCCACCCTCAACTTAAGATGTATTAGGTTTATGAAAAGGAGAAAGGTAATGTAACATGGTGAGGGAATTTTCCAAATTCATTCTTTTTCTAGCATTTAAGGAATTATATGGTTAAAGATTAGAAAACAACATACCTCCACTTACCCAAAAGTTGATGAACTATGCAATAGGAATGTGGCTACTGCTTGGTTGGATGAAGTAGAAGATGAGAGCTGAAAGTAGAACTGTGGTACTCTCATATGGCTGAAGTATGCTACTGAAAAATTGCTGATGATGGTCATGAAAAAGATATAGTATTCACCTACTACAAAACTCGATGGTACAATTCTTACCATGTGAATAAATGTGTCGATGTCGAACATGGAAATAAGTCATTGTATTACTGACCATTGATGAATTAACCAATGCAAGGAAATCTCACCATTGATGTCAATGAGTGCCAAGGTACCCAAGTACATCATGCAAATTACGAATAGATGAGTTGATGTCGAGCCACTTGCAAGATCTAACGATCAAGGGACATTGATGTATTCCCATGATTGTCAGCGAGAGAACTTTCCATTAAGGAATGCAAGTCTCAATGTACTGAAAATGAACTCTAGTCTCTATCCTAGAGATAAGGTGTTGAGGTTGATGGGGCAAGACTTGTTGAAAGGTGGGCCTTAAGGAATCCCACATTAGTCAACACGAGTTGTACATAATGAGTGGTAGGATGATAGATAAAATATATGAGGGTCAAATAGTTTTTATGGCAGGGATAACAAAGCAATGTAGTCATGAAAAGGAAGCTGAGTGGTTTTATTCAGAAGGCAAAAGATAAACTGAAAATGAGGAAAATGTATGCGACTCAGAAAGGTAGACATGCGAGAAATCATGATGTATAAGGCAGTGAAAAAGTAGACTCTATAATGGATGATGGATAAGCTTGGAAGGAAAAATGGTAAGTAATCATGACATGGCGTAATTGGTCTTTGAAAGGATTCTTTGTGGCAACAAATGTCATGACATACACAAGGGAAACTCAACTCGTTCAAGCTTTCACTGGAACATGTTTTCTGAAAATTTTCTGCGATTCTAGAAGTGCCATTCGTTCGTCTTTGAATCTACAAAAGAGGTTAGCATTTTCCTACAACAAACTTGTGAGAGCTTTGGAAATATAGGAAAATATGTGCTTAACAAACCAAGTCGAAGAGAATAAAATATTTTTATACCTGAAAGTGGCAATGCATGTTAAGAAACCCTTCTTGTCAAAACCTATTCTTGAGTAACTTGCGAAAACAAGTTAGCGCAACACACATAAAGTATAGTTTTATTACCTAATGATTTTTATTTATTTATATGTTTTTAGTTTTTAATTTAATTTAATTTTTTAATTTTTGTAAGCGTTTTTATATATATATTCTTTAAATTTGATTTATTTACCATAGGAACAAATTTTTATATGTTTAATAAAATTGGATTGGAACAAAAACAAGAGTTTTTACACCCTCCTGATATAAAGATAAATGCGTCTTTATGTAATGATCGAGCGACAGAGAGAGTCAACCCTTTCAATGGTTGACCCTCTATGGTGAGTTTAGCAGCTTGAAACAACCACCTACCTCAACCAACTACCTCCCCCAAACGAAAGGTGTGCCAGGTCCCATTGTGCAGAAAAATAAAAATTAAGGAGAAGGCTTGGCTGCGACAACAGCTAAGCCTTCTATTTTAAAGACACATATTAATTTGATTAATTTTATAACATTATTTTATGTTTTTTCTGAGATTACTTTGTATGTTTATATGTTGTTTATTTTCCTAATGGTTTTTTTTGACCAGGGGAATTGGCAACTGGGGCCGGCCTGGTACTCGTGTGACACGGGGTCCAGGGATCCATTCCTGCTACCACTATAACCCTAGGTGTCCCACACCCGCCGCAAGACATGGGACACGGTTAAACCCGAGTGTGATTGATCTCGTGACCTCCAATTTACAAACAAATTCATTACAACGGAACCGCCAATGAGCCACACCCGTGCGGGCTAGTTTATTTTATTTTCCTAATGTTAATTTGTACATATATTTTTTAATTCTTGTGTTATTTTTATTTATAAAAACAATTTTTATGTGTTTTATATTTTTTAAATCATATATATATATATATATAATTATTATTATTTTCTATTTTCTTGGTTTTATTTTATATTTACAAAATGCAAAAAGTATATACATATATAATAATGTATACATTTTAAAAATTGAACTTCACTTATGGGGAAATATCTCCATTGATCATAACTCTCTTAATATTTTATATTTATGTTTAAGTCAATCAATTATCAACGTTACTCACACCCCACAACTAACAAACACGCAACTCCGAATGATAGAAGTTTCTACGTGATATGCTTTACGACAGAGATATTCATAATTCAACCCATTAGTATTAATAACTGCTTACAAAAGGCGACAATTTACTAGAACCAATGGAATTACAAGTTCACTGAGAAAAGCAATTTCTATCCAAACCATATAAAGGCCTAAATTTCAGAAGCGAAGACTACAAATTCTCATTTAACCAAGGGCAAGCTATAATGATAGCAATTCTAAGTAATATGATTAGTTATGGCCCCCAAGCAGTCTTGGCAGAATTCTTGGCGACCAAACAACACTTTATGTTAGTTTCTACATCTAATTACCAACATTCACTTACATTGATCGTAAAAGAAAATATATGAGTAAACTGTTTCATTATTATTGTTAATCATTGCATTCTTTTTAATACAATTACAATTTACTTGTCATTGTTTATGTCTATGAGTTCAAATCATGTTCTGTTTTCCCTTTAGTTGTCTTATATAATTTGGGACGAAAACCTTTTTATTTTGATTTCTCAATATACATATATATTACACCATTATCGTAATAAATTGGTGATGGAAAAATAAAAACAAAAAAACGTTAATTTCTTACACCTTTCACTTTACTGTCACCCTGGGTTTAATTTAAGTTCACGGATAAGCATTTAAACGTTGAAATTGAACCTTTTGGCCTTGCCGCGATTCCTCTCACTTTACCTGGCTTATTAGTCCAACCACCTGAAAAGATAGACTGAAGGCTAGGACCAGTTATGGGATTTTAATTTGAAACAACCTTTGCTCTTTGTAGCAGAATGCCATAATGCATTTTATAAAGGTAAGCAAAGTGGAGTAAAGCCAAGCCAACAAGCCAAGTGCAATAGATTGTTTATATATTGTTTTCTTATATTACTACAACACCTACAAAACCAGAACACAAATATAACACCATACGATATTGGGGAACCCATCACCAACAGGAGGGGCAACCAAGCAACCATGTCAGAACAGTTGAGATGGGTAAGTGGGCTCGAGTTGAGCATTCTGGGAGGAGGGAGTAAGGATTCATCATATACATATAACTGCCTGCCAGCCATCCTGCTTCTCATAGATTACCGTAGCGTGTGGTGGGTTCTCCAATTCGATTTCAAGTAAAAGGAAGTTGCTCTAAACTTTGTCAGTTCTTACACATAGCCTACGAGGATGCAAAAAATGTCACAGCACTGTTGGAGGGAGTTCATGACCATCTCGTACCAAGTCTGGAGAGAGAGATGCATTCACTTAAAGGGAGAAAAAAAACAACACGCAGCACTGGGGAAAGACATTTCTGGAAATCATTTGGCAGTCCCGGGGCTAGGCGTATGTGATTTGCAGTTTCTCCTCGATTTAGGTGTTTGGGAGATTAAAAAAATATACAGGATAGCTGAAAATTTAAACAATTTTTGTCAGATTAAAAAAAATACCGGATTTCAAGTGCTAGGCCTCCCCAAGCGATAAGGAGGACATGCTATTTATTGACAACTTCTTTCATTTTTTTTTTGCAGTGCATCGGCACAATCTGAGCAAAGCTGCTGCGGATTTGGAACCACGTCCTCGGAGACCAATGTTGCAAGCTTCCCCTTCCCACCGTAGCTTATGATATGCATCACTATAGAAATATGGTTTACGTATGAGGTCAGAATAATGTGAGTCACTTGATTGTCATAGAATGCAATTTCCTCTGACGGCCCAATCACGTTCGAGAAACCTAACGTTGTGCTCGTATTTAACTTGTAGGCCATGTACTCCACCAACTTGGTTGCCATGGACGTGATGATGAGAAATGTGAAGGCAGACTCAAAGAAAAATGTTTCAATCCTCGACATACTTGCTGTTGCTCTACAGTATTCCAAGGGATCTTCGTAGTGAACCATCGGTAACGGGAACAACCAAAACCCTAGTTTGTTACCCCACATTACTTGCATTGGGTTTTTCATATTGCTATCAAGATTCTTGAGCACCGAAGACGACCGCGTATTAACTGTAATGAATGCGTGAGCACACAAGTTTGATGGCAGACAATATTCATGATCTGCCCTTTCCTCGCTATTTTCGCCTGTTTTCGCTGCAACTTAGGGATTCCATAAAATAATCAAAACAAACAAATCTGAGTTGTAGCTCGTGTATGAAAATGAAGATGGGTATAATGATCATGAAAATTAAAGAAATTAAATGCAGGCAACGTACGTGTAGCATTGTGCCTACTGAGATAACGCACAAGTCTTGCAGAAATGGCTCCCATTCAGGTGACCTCTGGCTGGTGATTGATATGGATGGTATTCATTAATTTGAGTGCAGGTTGCGGTGCTAAAAGGACGCAGGCTTAACTACGGGTTTAGCGGTTAGTTCAGGTCTTGTTAGGTATGAGAAATCAGTCTACTTTGTTCAACAAAATCACAACCAAAGAAACTGAACGCCACCCTGTAGGAGCCTTATTGGCGGAATGGTACGAGTTAGAGAGCTTTATGAATGGACATTCAGTTAGGCCCGTATTGGAAGGGGTTACGCTAGGTTATATGAAGCAAAATGAAATACGTAAAGGATCTGGTCGATGCTAGGTGTTGGGTAAATACCTCTTGGCAAACGAAGATACATCCCCCATATCTCATACCGTGGGCAACACAACCGAAAGGAAGGAAGCAAAGAGATAAGGTCCATAATTATTGACAATGGAATCTCAGTAGCAGTCAAAACTGCCACGGAGATATCCACAATCCCGTAACGACTTGCAGGAAATTTGCATTTCTTCAGTCTATTCGTTTGATTGCATGAGTTAATGAATTCAACTGAAGATACAACTGACTACTAATAATTAATAAGATGGATTGTAAATTATCTTTAGGAGCAAATCACGGTGAGAAGCTACGCGCAGGACCGTTTCATGCATCAAGATTTGTTTGACACTCTTATTGGTTTCTGTTAAGAACTTATGGCGTCTATACTTCACTGCCGCTGGAGGTTTCATTTATCGTTTATCAATCTCACACAGGTTTTCTCACAAGATGCACAGATACTTTTGACCTGTGCATGGAGATCTCGCAAGAAGATTCTTTCTAACTGCTAAAGCTAGGCGATTTTGTGTGGGAAGCATCTCAGGAATATCAGGTGTCGAAGGCAGTCTCTTTGCAGGTTTTGTACAGGCAGAGTCCTGTTTTTTCTTTTAATGTATTTTTTATGTTTACAGGCTACACAAAAGACTGTTTGCAGGTTGCGTATGGAGCGCTGAAAGGCTGCGGCGTTTGGAGGACTGTTTTCTTTTTGCAGGTTTTAGAGATTTAGTTTTTTTTTTTAAGTTTTTAATATATGATGTTAATATTATGTTTAGAACATGTATGGTTTATATATATATATATATATATATATTAATGCTTATTATTTTATTTTTTATTAAAATGTTTTTATTATTATATATTTTATATAGATTATAGTTTTAAAATGTTTAATAATTTGATTTTAAAATGTTTATTGTTTATAGTTTTAGATAATTTATTACAATTTATCTCCAAAAATCTCTTTTTTGACAAAACTAAAACTAACATGATATATATATATTTCTTATATGCAACCTAGATTTAGTAAAACTTTAGATTTATTTATTTACTTTTTTTTAAAAATAAAAGAAACAAATGAGCATATTAAAAACAAAAAAAAACTATATAGATTTTGATTATTTTTATTTGTTTTATTTAAATTTTTTTTTTTAATTCTAATGCATTTTTTTCATTTCTAGCATGACTAAATTTTTTATCAAATGAAAAATGAAAATCAAAATTTCATAAATATTTTTGATTTAAAATTAAAATTTTTAATTAAAAACATAATAGTAAATGAAATTTTTTAGCAACTAAAAACATTGAAGCAAGTCAAAGTATCCTACATGCTAATGTTAAATTAGAAATAAAAACTAAAACCTACCTACTATATCTAATTGAAATTTACAATCATTTAGGTGTAGTGAAATTTCGAGTGGAACCATACATCTAAAAGAAGTAAACCAAAATTATCTTTTAATTTTGAAAAACTAAACCTAAAATATAGAATAATATAAAAAATTAAATGTTGAAAATATGAATTAATAAAATAAAATGAAAACAAAGTTGATCTAACCTGGTGCTTACTTGGATCCATTGTTCGATGTAGCTTCCGATTGCATGATGATCACCCGAGATCCCTTCTTCATCTTCTTCAATCTTTAGTTTGAACATGTGTTCTCCTTCTGATATGCATGATTCTTCAAATGTCGATTCTTCCTTGTTTGTATTAGGAGGAGTACTTACATCTTTGATTGTTATCAAGAACTCCTCTTCTTGAGAAGAGGAGATCCTGACTTTTGTGAGGATCTGAGTGAGCTGATCTAAGATTATGCTCAACATTTTACTGAAACCAAATGGGAATGCTTAAAAAGAAAAAATGAAAATGTGTGCATGACAAATGCAAAATACAGTATGGAATGAGTTGATAAAAACAAGTGCAAAAACAGAAATAAAAAGTGCACACAAATCTGTACAAAATAAAAATGAACATATACAAATTTAGAAGCAAGTTAGTATGAAATAAAGGCTAGCCAAAAAATGAAAGCAATCCAAAATTTTTCCACTACAAAACTGCAAAAGAAAACTTGCATAAAAACAAACTCGCATTTGTAGAAAAGAAAATACTTTGCAGAAAAATAAGCACGCTTGCAAAAACAACAAAGGAACAACAAGGCTTTGAGGCACCCCACTATAGTGGATGCGTCTGGCTGTTACACCACAGAAATTCCAGAAATTTCGTAGTGTAGTCATCCTAGCGTCTTACCGTTTTCCCCTCCCTCTTGCTGTGTAATATAAAAGTAATCTATCTATCTATCTATTGAAACTCTGATCCCTTTTAGCACCTCCCAGGTAACGATGCCAAAATGTTGGGGAAAATATTAAACAAATTATAACAGAATTCCAAAGATTTAATTGTCAACCCGGAGAGAGCGTAAACTTATGAGGTATAAACAAAATATATGCAGGGGCATAGTGTCGTTGAACTTAATCTATAACTGAAATTGAATTAAATGTGCAAACTTAGGAAATGACATGTAAATAAATCTAATCTAGGAAAGCAAGAAATTACAAGAAATAAATCTGATTTAAGATAACGTAAGAATGCATGAAATAAACTGGTATAAAGCAATCGGCATTAACTTATGAGCTCATGATAAATCTATGATAACAATTCACAAACAAGACATCAAAATATGAAGAGATCAAAATATCTATTCTAAAACATGAAATCTATTACGACAGGATCAAATCCATGCCTATCTCAAAATATGAACCAGTTCTCTACTACTAAACCACCCGAGAGGCCTCCAACCAAAATGAGGAAAGAACCCTCCTATTTATACATGAATCCAAGATAACTGATCTTAATTACAGATCCACTATTCTCTCAACTTATTCCTCAAAATCCTCAACAAATCTACAAGTCATCCCTCAAAATTCTCCAACAAATATTGGATGAGATATTCTCTCCACATTTCTATGATCTTCTCCTTGAAGCTAGCTCACATCTAGAAGATAAAATTCGAATATGAGGCTAGGTGGTCACTTTTGAGTTTGTTAAAGTCTTCAAATACACCTGTAAACATCACCAAACTCACCAAACTTTAAAGTATAATGAAAATATGTTATTTTTTTCAATAATTAACCACAAATTCACTCAAAATACTAAAAAATAAATGGTTTGGAAAATGATAAAATAAACCCATATTTATTATGAAAGTGGTGAATATTAATGGTTTTATGGAAGGATTAGATAGGAGTAAGGTGACAAATGGTATATAAAAAGTGAATAAAATGTGGTCTTTTTGCGGCTCAACAGCTGGGCCCTGTGCTATGAACTTCAAGGCGTCCTCCATACGAGGGCACAAGTGAGTGAGGTGATCATCCTTACACAACTTACATGGAAACTTCACCTTACACTTAGGATGCTTTCCCCCCCAGCATTGTTCATGTTCTTGTCATTATTATTATCGTTTTAATTTTTATTCCCACCCTTACGATTATTTTTTCCTTTCTTTTTATTCCTTTCAGGCTACTGGTTGCCTTTCGGGTTTGAAGATTGCACTGAAAGCACACTCGCCGATTGGGTAGGATGAGACAAAGCCGTGGCTTGTCCCGACGCAGGCTGGTTAAGCAATAACTGGCTCACTTGTTTCGTAACCGAGTCTGTAGGTTTGGTAGTTGTGGAGCCAACAATACCATCGGCATGTGGCCCAGGTTTAATCTTGGGGTCGAAATTGGATCTTAGAGCATTCGGGATAATCTCATACAAGAGTCTAGACTGAGCATAGATCAAATCCAACTCTTGAGCCCTAAAAATAGCTTGGTCCTCATTTTGAACTCCGGATGTGGAAACATCCTTCGCGATATAAGGTAACAATGACTTAAGGAACCACTCTAGAAGAAACTTTGATGGTATAAAAGATTTAATTAATCGCTTCCATCTACGCCACTCTTGAATATGATCTAAAATATGTGTGGCTTTATCTTGTTGGAAGGTCGACAAGAGTTCGGTATCGACGTCGTAACATAAGGGTAGCTGGAAGTGATTAAGAAAAGTCATGGCAAGGTCAGCAATTGTAGTATAGGTCCCCATCGGTAACTCTATATACCATTTTGCTGTAGGACTCGTGAGGGTGCGTTGAAATAGCTTCAAATGGACGGAATAATTGGTTAAGGAATTAGAAGAGCGCCAAAGGTGGAAGGTTGTGACATGCTCACCGGGATCTTCACCAGCCTTACCATCAAAATTGGGAATGTCCGAAGGAAGCTTGGTAGGGACTGTCTACTATGCCAAATCATGAGACACAGGATCATTTGTAAATCTCGAAAAATCATGTAGGTTCAAGGTCGCAAGGAAATGGAGCCTAGGTTGAGCCAGTCGAAGCCATGCTCCTTGATAGGACTGGTTCAGATAAGGTTGATTTCTATACACACCATGGACTTAGCCAGTGGGATAATAACCTCCTCTCATTTGAACCATGAAGGGATGCATGGAAGCATTGTAATGTGGAGTACCTTGAGGCTGAGATGCTACAAAGCCATAGTTAGGAGAGTAAGTGGGTTGTTGATACCCATACCCATATGGTTGATAGTTTTGTCTGTAATACGGTCCATAAGAAGGTCCATGGAAAGATTCATAGGCTGTACCATAAGATGTTCCATGAGATGGTCCATAGGTAAGTATATAGGAAGCTTCATGAGCTGGACCATGAGATGGTCCACGAGATACTCCATGAGACGATCCATAAGTAGGTGCATGACCTGTTGACACATAAGGAGGCACGTGGCCTTGTGACATTATGGTGTTAGCAGATGCAGGATGAACATGGCTTACAATAGAAATCCAGCCCGAAGGACCACTAGAGTTAGGAAAAGGATGCGTTAAAAAGGCATTTGAAGGAACATTTTGAGAGACGTTGGAATATGTGAAGGAATATAGCTTGTACCCCCAATATAGGAACACTAGTGCTAGGTCTGGGCTGTGTGTGTGAAGGAATTTCCAGTATTGGAGTGGATGGTGCAATGTGACTACTATTACCAAACCTCTCAGCATGGAAAGGAATGGAAGTGCTCCTAGGCATAGTACCAGGGTTACCAACTGATTTGACATTAGGTGTCGGGCCGGTATCAGGAATATCAGGCATGCCATACCTAATTTGGCTAGTGCTGGTAGGTGCATGGTGAGTCTCTTCACCTGGACAGTATAACCAATACCGGGGGTTAGAGCTAATGTAATCATGAAACTGTGATAGATCTTGTTATGATGGTCCAGCCCCATAAGGACCAGACTCAAGCGGAGTCTCATATATACTTGAAGGTTCAACTTTCACCGCCAAAGGCGGGGAAGGGGGAAGCTCCAGGACCTCAGACCCATGATGAATCATGGTGAGATCTCTGTGTGAATAAAAGTGATGGCTAGTCCACCTGGACTATCTGGCTCTCTCTCCCAAGGGAGGAGGAGAAGTAGAAGGTGGAATACCTGCTAAATGATGAGAGCGACGGGGAGCTGCACCCGAATCCACAATGACTCAACAAAATAAAAAGACTTGATCTAACTATGCAACCCAAAGCAATATAACATGCATAGAGCATACACCTATGAAAAACTACAACCAACAAGCAGGAAAACCAAGGGTAGGATATATGATCTCCCTAATGAAGCAGGTATGTCTCTCCTAGGAGAGCCTTGAGACTCCCATACACAGCAAGCAGAGGTTTGTAACCAATTATAGTGGCCTTCACCTTCAACACACATAGCGACTGTGCTGTCCGACCCCTACCTGGCTAGGACACCTACAGAATAACCTCTGCAAATACCCCCTCAATAACCTAGGTAGGGAAACTAAGGTCACCTCAATATAACCAATGCTCAGGAGGACAGTTGTAGGAGGGATCGACCGTATGGGCAGGGTATCAAATACCAAAGCCTAAAAGCAAAAACTAGTACCCCAAGGGTGTACCAATCATACCTCAAAGCCCCCCAGATATGAATACAATCTTGAAAATATCTCTGGTGCTCACAGAAAGTGACCAGGGGTCATCCCAATCACAATCACGTGCATTGCCTCGTGCTTAACTCCCGTGTAAGAGGAGTGTCCCGAGAAACACTAATTATACCAAGGGTTTCACACTCTCACTTGGACAGACACCTAATTGTTTTACTTAGTGGTCTTGGAGAATTAACTCACAATGAACTATTTCAAGACCCTAAAACCTAATCTTGTTGATGCACCCTAAAAAGAAAAAGAGTGTAATACATTTTATTAAGCGTTAATTTTATTTGGCTGTGATTACTCAAAGGGCAATGGTCGTGTAACTTATGAAGTTATGACTCAACAATAAAGTAAATATGCACACCTAACAAGCAATGACAAGTGAAATCTTATAGAATGAAAAAGGAAGAAAATAAGGGCAAACATACAAGCTAAGACAAAATTTACTCCTTCAGGACCCTACTGGGAAAACATGCCCCCAGACCCGACAAAGAAACATAGAAATCAGAGCAATTCAAGTACATTGAATACCAAAAACCCCAAAGAGAAACAACTAGGAACCTCCCTAGTATGGTCACCAATTTTGTTATGGAGAGAAACTTCCTATGGCTTGGGGTGTACCACAACAGACAGCTCGACACAAGAAATCAATCCTTTCCCAATATGCTCGAGAAACCAAACATCTAACACTAAGGGACCTCGAATCATACCTTATTCCGGACGGTTGAAGTAGATCCCTGTTGAGCTTTTTCCAATCTTGCTTGTGTTAACAATTTGCTCTCAACAACAACAAACAAGACAAGCATGCTATATGATATGGTGTTAGATCTACTCTAGCATATATAATCAATAATGTATAAACAATTAAGCATATCCATGGATTCAATATTTACATTCAAATGCACATTATTGGACAGGAAAATATATTTATATTAATCAAATTAGATATTACACAAGTGACAACCTCTCTTGGCACGTCTACGAACCGGAGAAACCGAGTCCTCCACCTGGGCCTCCACCACCTCAATTCTCCATCTCTCAATAGCAAGCTCACAAGTAAAGGCAAGCTTGGGAAGAACACAAAGTGCTCCAAAGGGACAAAGGGATGTAGACTCAAGTATATGCAAGCTATGGAAACAATGGACTATAGTTTCATTGCTCTTCAATTCCTCTTCTTCAATGTATCCAAGGGGTTCCTTATATAAAATTCCAAAGGGGTAATGGAGGGTCGAATTTGAGCAATCTCAAGGCATATGGAAGGCCAATATTCAGGATCTTTGGACTCATCCAAGGAAAAATCCAAAATTGTTTGGCATTATACGCACATCCCGATGTACACGATTTTGAGGTCAAAAGTCATGTGTACAAGCGAGAAGGAGTTTAAAAGTCATGTACAACAATAAACATGGGTTTTTAGGGATGAACTTGGAAACATGAAAGTAAAATCTCATTCCATGGGGTCTAAATAGTCTACACAGGGACATGGAAGGCCATAGATATGTGATCAACCAGGTGTGGTAAAATTAACTACAACATCCTCTTAAGGTCAAATTTCCCTCCACGCTCTTCCTCCAACTCATCTTAGTGGCTTAGTAACCCCTATGACACTTGTCTTCCTCTTCATGCTCTAATTATTTCCCTAATTCAAATGGATACCTATAACTCCCAAATGTGCCCTCTTGGTGGCTATTTTTATCCCTGTCATTTTATATTCGTCATAGGTCTTAAATCAGGTCTGAATTTGTCATACTTATCATATAGTCTTTCATCATTTGTTGTCATAGAGTGCATGGAATCTCCTTCCAAGTGCACACATTGTCTTGTACTCTCTTCCTCTTCCATGGGAGTTAATCTACTTTAATAATTTGAATTCCTTGGCTCATGATATGCTGTTTTACACCACATCAACCTCTAATAATGTTACATTCCCCATGGATCCAAATTTGGATGAAGATCATGCCAAGTGGGTGGGGAATCTAGTCACCCATAGGCTCCACAAGCTTCCAAGTGTTTTCATGAACCCATGCCACCTTATTTTCTTATAATTGATCATTTATCTGACCCATTTAAATGTGAATATGGTAAAATAAAGTCTATTTGGGTCCTACAACCCCTTTATTACAAAATTTATGTCTACATCTTAACTTAGGTAACTAGTAGGTTGGTGAAACATTATTTGCAAGTATTATTATTTGAATGGGGACATGAAAATACTCCCCACCCAATATTTCTTGTCCTCAAGAAATTCCAAGTTTGGGTGCTGCAAATTTTTTTCATCTTCCCAAGTGGCATCCTCATTTGGGACTCCTTCCATTGCACCAAGTGCTTTCTTATGGTTCCGCTTCCTAATTTTCTTTAGTTGCAATTGGAGTAGTGGCACTCATGTACTGCAATTTTGTGTTTCTAAAAGTAAGGAGTTGTGGATTTTTCATATTGATATATCCTGTGAAATCACCACTAACACCAAAAGATCAATTAACTCCATAAAAAAAAAATTTGCACAAATAATATTTACCTCCATATTTTGGAAACCATTTTTTGAACTTTAAACCCCTTTTTTCTCTCTGTATAATCCCTTGAAAATGTACTGAGTTACCAAACTTTGAGTATTTAATATCTTAAGAACATTTCAAGTAGGACCCACCATGCGTTTTGCAGCACTACTTTGATTACAACCACCTTCTCAAGTGGTGACTCAATCTCCCATACTGCTTGCTGCCCCCAAAATTGAAACCAAGCAATAGAAGGATCCCATTGCTTGTATTGAACCCTTCCAAACATCATGAGTAAAAAATATAGATAATTCAAATACATAAAAACATCATACAAATGTACATCAATAATGTACCTCATCAAAGAATCATGAAAGTGATTTTACATCTGAGTAAGTAGATCATCATGTGGCCCACACACACACGCATCATGTATTATATCAAATCTGCCACAGTGACATAGGTGAGGATCCCATGTCCTATAATGCTGATCCAAAATAATTTAATATACATCAAAATAATCAACCATGTGTTATTTCATCCAACAAGTGAATGAAGGACCTCCATTGAAATATAAACCAAATAAGGAGAGAAGAAAACAACAAGACTTCAAGTGGCTCAAAGGAGTCTCATCAATACACCCCTGAATATGTATATCATCAAGAAATAATAAAGGATGTTGCTTCCAATAATAATTTTCTTCAATCATATATCTATTCACCCAAGTGTGGAATGAAGTTCCTCCAAATCAGATGGACTAGGCAAGGAGCAAGGAAAATCATGAGTCTCCAAGTGACTCAAGTGAACATCATGGGTGCATCCATGTAGATGTGTATCATCATAATGTAACAAAGGATTCTACTGCAAATTTAAATAATATGGTTCTATAGTCATGTCATCATTAAATGGATATATATATGTTTCATACTCTTCACGTGGCACCATAAAAAAAGAAACCTTTCACCCAATTTTCATCCCCAATTGATGTGGCTGAAAATGAAGTAGGGAGTGAATAATTGTGAACCAACAGTACTTATTTACAACTCTTACCCATCAAAATTTTTTGATGCATCTTCTCCATCATTGCCTTGTACAATTGTTGTGAGATCATGTGCCTCCTCCAAGGCTCTGCAACTCTCACCAAGAGGAAACTCATAATCCCTATGAACAAGAACAAGTTCTTGGTTTCCTTCTTGTTTGAATGTAGCCTATTCAAGCGCCTACATATAAAAATGTACCTCATGTTCCACCATCACTTGAGGTTCCTCTTTTTTAACATAAATGATTTCATCCATTGAATGATTGTTTGATATGTAGGACGGTGTAAATGACCCTTGCAACCTCTCTTGAAGTTGCTCAATCCACACCATACATTTGTGGAGTGCATTTTGGGTGGACTCCAAATCATTTGAAAGCTTGTCATTATGTTCTTCATTCTTCAAAGTTAGTCCATGATACAAACTAACAATCTCAATTAAATATCCTCTAGCAAAAAGAAAATTCAAAAGATTACCTTTGATGTTGGATATTGCCTTTTGAATTGGCTCCTTGGTATCCTCCATACTTGTGGATTATTGATTGTTCCTTAATGAGTTCAAATATGCACTATTATTCCTATATCCAAACACCCACTCAACAAATTCTTCGAAAAGAGTGGTCTTATGGGACTCTCCCATACAACAAGATATACTTGAGATTGTTGGGGTAAAGTTTTACATGTTGCTCTTAAGATTTATAATTCATTCATAGTATAGATTGTGGTGGTTTGGAACATACCTCTTCACTTATTTTATGCCACTCATATACTTCTTAATTCACTCCTTAATAAGTTTCAAATTTCTCTTCGTGATGGGAACTACTACTACCCCCTGCTGTCAGCTTACCCTTAAGTTGGCTAGCCATCAATTCAAACCCTTGCATAAGCTGCTTGGTCATATCATCAAAATATGACTTCATGGGTTTCTTAAATTCATTACTATAATCCATAAATTCAATAGGTTCCAAGAACATGCTTTTCTACCAATGTAATTTCCCTTCTTGGAATTTTTGGAGAAAGGCACAATTTGGGCAAATTCAAGCTTAACTAGTCATGACTCTAGGGGGTTCCAACTGACACAAAATGGTCAAGAATTTGAAATTCAATGGTATGGTTATTCTTATAAAATCCAAATATGACATTTTTACACTTTGAGTATAACTTCAATCCTCTGCAACTTGGTTTGGGGATAATGAGAGAAAGTGCAAGTTTTCTAGGAAAAATTAGTAAACTAGTCTTTCTTCGTTTGGATCCAAACACCACCGAACCTTTCCAGATTATTTATTGAAGGACCCTATGGGATATAAAAAATATTTGAATGCCTCAGACACTTAATTTTCTAATTATAGAACTCATTTTTACATTATATTCAAGTTTGCACAATTTCTAGCTTTAGACTAGTGAAACTCGAGTTGATCCAAATGCACCCAAATGAATTTAAATTATGTATGGAATAGATTGATGGGTATTGGGACATACCAATACATTTTATTAATTATCATAAACTTTACAAATTATTCTGCAACTTATTTTTCCCCCTAGGGAAAGAAGGACAAAAACACTAGGAAAATTGATGTTAAAACCCCCAAGGGTAGATGACACTTTTGGATCTCCAAATGCAGTACGAACCTACCGAATTTCAGAAAATAGTATGGGGATGCATATAATACATCAATTTATGTCATTATTCATGGTTATTAATCTTTTCAAACTGGTTATGAGGCTCAACATCTATATGGTAACTTTCAATGATTTTGCTTAAGGGGAAATGGTATTAATAACTCGATTTGGACTCATGAAAAGTAGATTGAATGGATTAGATAATGACATGAAAGATAAATACCATAAAAATAATTCAAATTTATTCCCCAAGAACATTAAACATCATATAAATTCCTTCATACAAATATTATATACAACTCTTTCGAAGTGGAATCCAAATACATGAAAACTAGTGATTCAAGAGCATGGGAATGCAAGCCTTTCACCTCGGAGTTTCTTGTATTTTGAGCTATAGAGAATATTGTCATGAAATTAAAGAGTAATACATAATTTATGTCTACCCCATCATCATAAAAATGAGATAAAACTCCTCATACAAATATGATATACAACTCTTTGAAAATGGAATCCAAATACATGAAAACTAGCCATTCAAGAGCATGGGAATGCAAGCCTTTCACACATGGATTTCTTATATTTTGAATTACATATAATATTTAAATAATATTATAGAGGCATGCATATTATAACAAATATTGGGCATCAAATATATTGATAAAAGTGCAAGCACCACTCCAAGAAGCGTGTCATTAACATGAGAGTGTGGGGTAATGAAGAAGAAGGAACGAGAGAACATGGAGATAGATGAGAATTAGATCCATATGGAACTTAAAAATAAAACTAAAACACCTGAATTCATCTACAATATGAGGTTTTAATGGCTTCTCCATCAACCAACTTGGAAATGAATCCAACTCCCTTGAAATTGGTTCACAAGAAGGGAGAGTGAACACTCATCGTGCAATGGACAACCAAAACCTCTCCAAAATGCCAAATACCAATTTAAAAATGATCAAAATACATTATTATTACTCATGAAATCATTTTATTAACTTCATGAGTCCTCCTAAGGTCAAATTTCCCTCCATGGGCTTCCTTCAACTCATCTTAGTGGTTTAATAACCTCTATGACACCTGCCTCCCTCTTCATGCTCCAATTCTTTCCCTAATTAGATTGGATGACTATAACTCCAAAATTTTCCCTCTTGGTGTCTATTTTTATCCCTATCATGTCATATTTTTCATATGTATCCAAGCTGCTATGAATTTGTCATATTTGTCATAGAATCTTTCATCATTTGTTGTCATAGAGTGCATGGAATCTCCTTCCAAGTGGCACACATTGTATTCTAGACTCTTCCTCTTACATGAGAGTTACTATCCTTTAATAATTTGGATTACTTGGCTCATGATATGTTATTTTACACCACATCACCCTCCAATAATGTTACATTCCCCATGGATTCAATTTTGGATGAAGATCATGCCAAGTGGGTGGGGAATCTAGTCACCTAAAGGCTCCACGAGATTCCAAGTGTCTTCATGAACCCATGCCACCTTATTTTCTTAGAATTTATCATTTATGTGAACCATTCAAATGTGAATATGGTAAACTAAAGTCCTTTTGGGTCCTATATCTCCTTTATTACAAAATTTATGTCTCCATCTCAACCTGGGGAACTAGTAGGCTGGTGAAACAAAATTTGCAAGCAGTCTTATTTGAATGGGGACATAAGAAATTCACTTTAAATTAACATAATATTAGGGAGTAGAGTCATTAATAATCTAAGTGAAATCAAATTGCTTTGTATTTTCAAGGTACTTGGATTATATTATTGCTTGAACTACATTGATATCAAAGATTCGTCTCTTTGAATCACCGATATAAATGCAACAAACAATAACAATTTAAAGTTATTATTTATTGCATTGATATCAATGATTCCTCTCTTTGTATCATTGATATCAATGCAAGAAACTATATAAATTTAAAAAAGTTTAGCTGACATATATATAAACATAATAAAAATACAATACAATATCAATGATTCCTTTGTTTGAATCACTGATATCAATGCAATAAACGTCATAATTCACTATAACATAAACATAATATTAGAGAGTGGAGTAAGTGATAATCCAAGTGAAATCAAAATGTATTGGATTTTCAGGGTGCTTGGATTATTTTACTATTCGTTGGATTGATATAATTGATTATTCTCTCTAAATCATTGGTATCAATGCAACAAACAATAAAAAACTAAAAATATTTAAACCGGCATGTATATAAGCACACAAAATATAGTATGATATCAGTGATTCCTCTCTTTAGATCACTAATATCAATGCAACAAACAATAAAATTCACTATAACTTAATCATAATATTAGAGCGTGGAGTCACTGATAATGCAAGTGAAATCAAATTACTTTGCATTTTTTGGTACTTAGACTATTTTACTGTTTGTTGCATTGATATCAATGATTGTTATCTTTGAATCACTGATATCCATGCAACAAACAATAAAATTCACTTTAACTTAGATTGGTCCAATGTGCATTGATATCAATGATTTGTCTCTTTGAATAATTGATATTAATGCAACAAATAGTAAAATTCCTTGTAAATTAAACCAATCCAATGTGCATTGATATAAGTGATTCCTCGATTTGAATTATTGATATCAATGCAACAAACAATAAAATTCACTATAACTTAAACCCAATTTAGAGAGTGGAGTCACTACTAATACAAAGTAATTCAATTGCATTGATGTAACGTGACGTAACATACACCATATTACCCCAACACGTTTCTTTTTTTTATAAAGAGTTTTATTGTATTTGCATTGATTTCAATGTCTCCACTCTATATTATTAGGTTTAAGTTATAGTGAATTTTAGATACATAATGATGATCATCTACAAATTTAATGTGACGACCTTGGATTGCAACAAACCTAGATCCATCTGAACTATGAATGTACCATGCACTAAGAGGAATCAAATCCCTTGAGGTGAAAACCTATCCAAAAAATGATATACAATAAAAAAGGTTTGAACCTCTAGGGATTTGATCCCTGTAAGCACATGGTAGATCTAAAGTTTAGATGGATCTAGGTTGGTATTTAACAAAGGGATACATTCTTCATGAATAGTTGTTATAAGTGCCTTTATGATTTCTTTTTATACAACACTATCATTATATCTTCAATCATCTCTTAGTCAGTATTCAAATATATTATGATATGGATTTCTTTAATTCATCATATATGTTTTGGATATTAATTCAGCGAACCATATTATAAACATGTCTAGGAGAAAAATGTGTTCAACGGTAACAAAAGAAATACCAACATATTCAACAATACATTTAATTACATATTTTAGAGCACTAAGAACAAAATAAAATGCAATAGTAGTTACTGGTAATAACAACTAGATATTCAAAAGCCACAATACATAGGACCACAACATTCATGAAAAGATATGGACACCACCTCAAGACAAATATAAGGGAAACATGGACTCTTCTTTTGGTGAAAAAAGTCTCTTGAGTAGTACATGCATTAACATACTTCTGAAATACACCCTACTCTAATGCCTAGGAGATTTGATAGCTAATGATCCTAAGTTAGCTTCTCTATCTTTCACATTTAATTTCAATTAACATACACTACAAGCAAATATATAAACTTTAAATGTTTAACTAATTCCTATGCATTTTAATATACATATTTTTCCATGTATGATCGTTTCCTTCCTGTACCTATAAAGAAGATCAATGAAGAAATATACTTCAAAATCACAAAAGTATTTGCAACTAAGAAACTTGAAGGTCCCTTCTTTATCACTTTAGTACTTTACTTCACATTTTTTCCTAAATAGATATTTTTACTGCGGATTCATATTTTCTAGAAATATATCCTATCATGTAATGTCCCCAACCCTTGAGATAAGGACAAACATGCTAAAATGATGACTAACTTAAGTTTAAGCACAACACATATAGATAAATTACTATTACGCTTTCTAACCATTCACCCAAATAATTAAAACTTTTAACTCTAAATATTGAATTATAACTAAAGTTGCGACACTTAATTATTTAATTACGACACCTAATTAAATGATTAATTGCAACACTGAATTAATAATTTCCAAAGTGCGAGCTAAGGGCCATAATGCAGAAAGAACATGAATAATACATTATAAACATAAAATTCAGTGTGAATAACTAATTTATGTACTTTTGGTTTGTTTGATAACATAGTTTATAAATAATTAAGTATTGATGTCATTGATTATTTGCAAATTAATCAATTTTTTTGGTGTTGTTATGCGAGTGCTGTTAACGAGGATAAAAATTAAGGAAAACCACATATCATGGGACATCCATAGGCTACAATCTACAACCACACCAAAACCATAGCAAACAAAGAACATTGGCTGCAACTACAACACTCAAAATCAGCTCCAGATGACTGCCCCCTACAATCATCTCCCACTAATAAAAATCATATCGCATGGATGCCACCCTCCATCCATCGATTAATTTTACATCCAAAATACATCACTCATCCATAGATATGAAACTAAGAACAAATATGTAAACACAACATTTACAATCAAATGACAGGTGCGCCCAGCTTGGCACTAGAAAGCTATTGAACCAAAACAAACATATCTTGGTCATCCAGAAAGCTTCTTCAGTGTAATGAAAGGTGTTTTCACTGGAAATATTGTTTTGTACGCAATGGAATAGGTCTCACAACACATAAATGAGCATATATGCGAGAACCATATCATATGGTTGCGCCCCTCTCAATACAATAGAGCCAAAATTACAATTTCTGATTAAGAAGAAGAAGAATAGAAAGAAGGCAACGAGCATAGAAACTCAATTCCACATTATATGAAATTTATCCTTCCTACATGCAGATTCTGGAATTCAATACATGAACACTCAAACAACCAATCAATCACCATTGCACACATATACCAAATAAAATAATGTAATGAAAACATGACATAAGAGAAATACTTATCTCAAATATGGGAAACTAGCTGCAACATGACTACTTTCCTCCCAACCGTAGACACCGTGAAGCCTTCCTCGCTTGAACAAGTCACCCCGAAGCTGCGACCATGGATCCATGGGTAGATTCTCACTTGGTCTCACTACTCTCTAAACTTCCTCTTCTGAGATCCATAATGCTTCCCACTATTACTTTTTTGTCCATCTCCGTTTCATATGGGATGTGACCTAGCTCGCCGTTCCCATTTCCTGGATTCCTGTGTAAGAATATAGACTAGTAGAGTGACATAATGGAATAAAAGGGAAACAAATAGACTCACTCTAAGTCTCAACACACTCTCAATACTATCAACATTCCCAACACGGTTAGATAACATAAGGCACATGGTCCAAAGCTCAAAATTAACTTCAGAAAGGAGAGGGCATATGAACTTATAGCACAAGGAGGCCAACTCTAACCCAGAGGGATAAAATCAAATTAGAGAGAGGTAAGGTTTAAGCTTCATCACAGAGACTTGTTGGCAGTCAGCAACAACCCCTTCATTTTTCATTAAGATGAAGGAGGATCATCTCTCTGTTATGATTTACCTTTAAAAATTATAAAAGAGTGCCTTCAGAATCTTCGATTCTGAAGGTACTCTCAATTGTAGAAGAGTCAAGTGACATATTAGAAGCTTATAAAAACATTTTCATAATTTTGATAATTAGCAGCTGTCAGTTTCATAAATTTTTATATAATCAATTCTATCAATTAATTAATCTATCTGATTATATAAGTTGATTTAAGAAATTTAAAGGGATAGTATGCTAATTGGGGTTCAACGAAAACACATTTTGAATTTGTTTGAAGCTGGTTATTGATAAGATATTATAAGTTCTTAAAATATATAGAACTAAAGGTGAATTATTAAATTAAAATTCTTATTAGACCTAAAAGTTCACATTCCATATGTAACTTAATATCATATCATTATTTTGTAAAAATTGTGTATATATAGCTAGTGAAGAAACAAATAAATGAGTATCATTTTGAAATCTTCATATGTCATAGTTTTATAGCTTTGTATCCTATCAAATTCGATTTGGGATATTAATTAATGGGATTTTGTAAAATTTTAAAACTATATTTCAAAATGAGACTTTATATATATACATGGCTTAAGTGTTAATTCGGATCATTAGTTAGTTGTATTGCAAAAACATTAGAGTTTACTGTTTTGACACTATATCGTCATGTTAATAAACGCCACCACCTTTCACGTATAATCTGGAGGAGATCATCAATCGACCATTTTTATAAAGATTCATGACCCATATGTCAAATAAATAACACCTGTCACTTGGATCGCTGGGTTGGCATGAAGATTTGGCTAACACCTTTCGTTTAATTGACAGCTGTGAATGTATTAATGAATCGTATCATTAGGATTTAATGTGGTATATGACTGATAACCATTCCATTTCGTGACGCTGTACGAGCTCATCATGACAAACTGTGTATAATCAATGTCTTGATTTACGATTCATCAATCGAATGATCCCTGATATGTAGAATTGGTTAAGATTTATAGTTAGTCGTGGCTAGTCATGCATTTATCATAGCAGAACACTCGCTGTAGTGTTCATCATCTCTAAATTCGGTTAAAATGGCCAAACTTAGATGCCTCATCTCTGTCAGGTATGAAGTATGTGAGGATTTGACATTTCACATCATGTCTTACACCTGGGTGACTATCCCTTCCCTCTTCACAACTCCATTCATTTCATTTCGTAATCAGGATAGTGGTGAGGAAGCCATGGCTCCGCTTAGTCGTTTTGAAATCTCAGGGTCAGAGATTGTTGAAGTCGATGAGAAAGTTTCCATGCTATTTGAAAAGATTGGATGGGGGCAGTTCTTCAGGAGCTTTAGTGGCCATAACGCGGAGGTTACTAAACAGTTTGCTTTGATTTTAAAAGAAAACATAGCACATATTGGGAATTTTAAGTTTATCATTAATGAAGACAAAATTGTAGAGGCTACGAAGCTCCCACAAACTGGAGAGCGATGGTTTAAAGGTGGGAAAGTGAATAAGAAGAAGTGTCAGTCCTTGCTGTTGCCGTTGCCAGCTAGTGCAAAATTGAAAATTGGGGTTTTGGTTAAGTTTCTGAAGCCAGAGTGGCGAGCATTCTAAGAGATCTTGGTCAGGTACGTATCATGTGATGGACGATTCTACCACTTGCATTATTATCACCTACGACTGCTGTTAGCATTAAAAGGCTGTAAACTTAATCTCCCGTTTTACCTATTGCAAAGTCTGAAAAAAATGTCGCACTCAGTTCAAACTACCATATGTAATCCTGATAGAAGTCTATTTCATCATGGTTTAGTCAAGATTATAATACAGCATCAACTGTTTCTTAATGGTAAATCGTGGGATGAGTTTTTGATTGAATGTCAATTAGGGCCGACTCAATATTGGCCAAACCCTCTCCCAAAGACCCGTAGGAAACGAAAGGCTACTGTAAAATCTGAAGTTAGTAATGTTCATGAGGCTGAATCAAAGGATAAAGAGCTTCAGGAAGCCAATCCACCTTTGAATACTTGTATTAGTGATGATGGGGTCAGGAATGTGGCTCCCTGCTACTCTGAAACAACCTTGAATCAATTCCCATCTGACAAACGCTGTAGTACACCTGCAAAGACAGGGGAAAAATTAACCAAAAATGAAGATGTCAATGCTGTTGATTATAAAAACCCCTCTGAGCTGAATACATTTCATAAACATGGCGATGAGTCCATGCATAAACTAGAACAACTAGCGCAGGTATGCTGTGACAGGGGTGGTTTTGAATCAAAAAATCTTGTGTTTGTTCGTACGAGGAGAATTACTAGAAGCATGAATAATACACCTACAACTTCTGTTCATATGGCTACTAAACAGAGTACTCAGCCAGTGGTTGTCCATCTTGAGGACGATGTTTCGTCATTGGTTCCTGAAACTACTCATATTGATGAACCTACTCTTATAAAGAATAATAGTGCAAAATTGGCTAAAGACATTACAGAGTCGGGTAAGGTAGAAGCTGCGCCATCATGTATGGACGCCTATGGTTCGGGCCCCGAACCATCTTTTATGAGCTTTCCATCGCCTGGTCAAGATATAGATAATCTTGGTTCTTCTCAAGCGGATGATTCGTGTCATGACAAAGAGGAAGAAACTCTCCAACAAGTCTTGGACAGGGTATACGAGACTAAAATTATAGAATTGAAAAATGAACTTAAACAGTGTCAAGCTAATACAACTTTGAAGGAGGTGGAAAACAAGACGTTCATAGAAGAATTATTAAACTAGATTAATAGGTGGAAGGAAGTGAATATCAAAAAGAACCAATACAAGAAGGCAAAAAAATCAATGATAGGCACAAACCAACATTTGCTTGAACAAGTAGAAAAGCAAAAGCTAGTGATCATCAGGCTCAAAGCCAAACTAGCCGAAGCCAGAAGAGTGGTCGATTTACAAAATAGAACCTGATGATTATTTCCATTTTCAGTTATATGGTTTGTCTCTCTGTCAACAGGTAATAATTTTTTTTTTTGCATGCCTGTAAAATCGCAGATTTTACAGGCACACATATAAATTATGGTTTCTTTTGTTATTTCTGTTAAAATTGGTTTTTAATTAGATTCTTTTGTTTGTTTAAAACAGGTGGGCATGTCATCGCTATCCTCTACAGTTTTAGGACGTTTCGAATATTCTGGATTTCAATTGGAAGATGTGGATGTGTATTGAAGAGTGGGATTTCGACTCAGTCACGAATATGCCAGTTTCTTTAAACCAGCAAACTTTTCAGGCTAGTTGTTTTTATTGTTATCTTCTAGTGACAAGTGTCTGTTGAAGAGAGTCAATGCTCTTTGGTAGTGGAAGGACTCCTATAGTATTGCATGCAGCATTTATGGGAAAATTGAATCGAAATACTAATAGTATTATATAAGCTAGTAATTTTTATGAGAAGGGGATGGAGTGACTGAAGAGAAACATATTTGAAATATTATTTTGATACTAGTTTTGTTCTTGACTGAAGTTTTATCTTTGGAAGTGGGATTTGACTGGAAACCTTCAAACTGATATCGTTGATCGGTATTGTTTTGAATACTCTTTTTCTATTTCAATATACAATCTTCTACTTATAATATTAATGCAGTATACTGGGTTATGCTCGTATTGATTATGTGATATTACACTTTGTCAACCCGATATTTTATTTGAATTAATATGTTATTATAGTTGAATCAATTAGTGTTTCTACTAAGAATTCAAGATATAATGATATATATATATATATATGTGTGTGTGTGTGTGTGTGTGTGTGTGTGTGTGTGTGTGTGTGATATCATTTGTATTTTTGCAATGATTTCATACCGAACATTATCTCTTATTCAAATATCTAATGTTGGTTATTAGTTGTTAATTAATTGGACATTTCAGAAAATTTGAAGTAATTGTTTATTTCAGTTTCTCTGACAAGTTATTTTATAGCAGAATGATTTAGTTTGGATGGTTTAAATATTTTTGTTTAGATCTTACTCTTTATCTTTCTGTTCATTCTTATATTAATTAATAATTAATATAAATACTCAAATCGCTCTCAGCTGAGATATGATAGATAGGATAGATAAGATAGTTTAGTTAGTATTATTATAACATAGTTTAGATTTAACAGTTGTTAAATAGAATTTGTGTAATTTTAGAATAATTTTAATAGTCTTTTATATTTAGAATATTAAATATAAAATCTTCAAAAAATCGAAGACTTTCCTTAAGAAAGCAAGTGTAGGATAACTTAGGTAGTTGAAACTAATTTTAGGGTTTATTTAGATAGAAATAACAGTAGGATAGATTTTATTGAATTTTAGTTTCTCCTTAAGAGAAAAATTCAGTTGGTATCAGGACCATAAACTGCGAGATTTTGCTATTCCAAACACACCGGAAGCTGCTTTAAGCTGATTGTGTGGGCATAATCTCCTTGTTGGCCTAGGTAAAAAAATCAGGCCAACAAATGGCGCTAGAAGGAGGGCCTGTTAATGAGTAATGGCAGGTGAAACTAATGAAAAACTTTCAACCAGTCAACATCCTCCAGAAGTCAGTAGGTCACCGTTTATAGAAACTGTTAGGAGAATCCTCAAACGTGATCCTATCACATCTCCATTTACTCCTGAACAAAGCACTCAAAATTTATAAGAATCACGACATATTCTTACGAGAGCATATGCTAATCAACTTGGTGTATCTCCAATATATTATGGTCTACCTAGACAACAACGACATAATCTGCAATTGACCATAGTTACTCAAGATTTGGAAGTAGCTGATAGAACTCCCCGTCATCAGACTGAAAGTCATCAAAGGCAAACTACTCAAACAAACACTGTTAGAAGATTAACTGCAGAAGGTGGTTTTGATCAGCCACCTTCTCCTCCTGAATCACCACCCGATAGTCCAAGATCATCCAATTCAGGAAGTTCTTCAGGTTCTGAGAGAAGTCGTATGGTAGGAAACGTACCTGTGGGAGGAGGAGGTAATCCTCAACCTAATCCACCTAATCCATAACTCCCTTGGTTGAGAACAGCTGCTGTAGCTGTCCCTGGTGTATAACATCCTTTTCCTAAACACTCAGATAAACTTCTTCCTAAGTTTAACCCAGATGACAAAGAACCTGTAGAGGTACATATAGACAAATTCATGTTAGTCGTTCAGACCATGAACGTTCAACATGAAGATGTGGTTTGTCAATTGTTTCCTCTAACCTTTGAAGGAAGAGCTTCTACCTGGTACTTTTCATCAGTACAGGGATCAATCACAAACTGGGGTGAATTTAATAAAGTTTTTTTAGATAAATTTGGGGAAGATAAAACACCTGCTCTTTTAGCCTTGGAGCTATCTCGGATTAAAATGGAGCCTAAAGAAAGAATTAAAGATTTTAATCAAAGGTTTCTAACATTAAAAAATAAAATTCCAGTTGCTTCTCAACCACCTGAGGATATAATTATTGAAAATTATACTTCAG
>LPNX011061400.1:229970-241637 GCA_001517045.1 Pseudotsuga menziesii | reverse complement strand
TGGTTCCTGAAACTACTCATATTGATGAACCTACTCTTATAAAGAATAATAGTGCAAAATTGGCTAAAGACATTACAGAGTCGGGTAAGGTAGAAGCTGCTCCATCATGTATGGACGCCTATGGTTCGGGCCTCGAACCATATTTTATGAGCTTTCCATTGCCTGGTCAAGATATAGATAATCTTGGTTCTTCTCAAGCAGATGATTCATGTCATGACAAAGAGGAAGAAACTCTCCAACAAGTCCTGGACAAGGTATACGAGACTAAAATTATAGAATTGAAAAACGAACTTAAACAGTGTCAAGATAATACAACTTTGAAGGAGGTGGAAAACAAGACGTTCAGAGAAGAATTATTAAACTGGATTAACAGGTGGAAGGAAGTGAATATAAAAAAGAACCAATACAAGAAGGAAAAAAAAATCAATGATAGGTACAAACCAACATTTGCTTGAACAAGTAGAAAAGCAAAAGCTAGTGATCATCAGGCTCAAAGCCAAACTAGCCGAAGCCAGAAGAGTGGTCGATTTACAAAATAGAACCTGATGATTATTTCCATTTTCAGTTATATGGTTTGTCTCTCTGTCAACAGGTAATAAAAGTTTTTTTTGCATGCTTGTAAAATCGCAGATTTTATAGGCACACATATAAATTATGGTTTCTTTTGTTATTTATGTTAAAATTGGTTTTTAATTAGATTCTTTTGTTTGTTTAAAATAGGTGGGCATGTCATCGCTATCCTCTACAGTTTCAGGACATTTCAAAAATTCCGGATTTCAATTAGAAGACGTGGACGTGTATTGAAGAGTGGGATTTCGACTTAGTCACGAATATGCCAGTTCCTTTAAACCAACAAACTTTTCAGGCTAGTTGTTTTTATTGTTATCTTCTAGTGACAAGTGTCTGTTGAAGAGAGTCGATGCACTTTAATAGTGGAAGGACTCCTATAGTATTGCATGTAGCATTTATGGGAAATCTGAATCGAAAGACTAATAGTATTATATAAGCTAGTAAGTTTTATGAGAAGGGGATGGAGTGACTGAAGAGAAACATATTTGAAATATTATTTTGATACTAGTTTTGTTCCTGACTGAAGTTTTATCTTTGGAAGTGGGATTTGACTGGAAACCTTCAGACTGATATCGTTGATCGGTATTGTTTTGAATACTCTTTTTCTATTTCAATATACAATCTTCTACTTTTAATATTAATGCAGTATACTGGGTTATGCTCGTATTGATTATGTGATATTACACTTTGTCAACCCGATATTGTATTTGAATTAATATGTTATTATAGTTGAATCAATTAGTGTTTCTACTAAGAATTCAAGATTAAATTATATATATATATATGAGTCTGTTTGATATCATTTGTATTTTTGCAATGATTTCATACTGAACATTATCTCTTATTCAAATATCTAATGTTGGTTATTAGTTGTTAATTAATTGGACATTTCAGAAAATTCGAAGTAATTGTTTATTTCAATTTCTCTGACAAGCTATTTTATAGCAGAATGATTTAGTTTGGATGGTTTAAATATTTTTGTTTAGATCTTACTCTTTGTCTTTTTGTTCATTCTTATATTAATTAATAATTAATATAAATACTCAAATCGCTCTCAGCTGAGATAGGATAGATATGATAGATAGGATTGTTTAGTTAGTATTATTATAACATAGTTTAGATTTAACAGTTGTTAAATAGAATTTGTGTAATTTTAGAATAGTTTTAATAGTCTTTTATATTTAGAATATTAAATATAAAATCTTCAAAAAATCGAAGACTTTCCTTAAGAAAGCAAGTGTAGGATAACTTAGGTAGTTGAAACTAATTTTAGGGTTTATTTAGATAGAAATAACAGTAGGATAGATTTTACTGAATTTTAGTTTCTCCTTAAGAGAAAAATTCAGTTGGTAGCAGGACCATAACCTGCGAGATTTTGCTATTCCAAACACACCGGAAGCTGCTTTAAGCTGATTGTGTGGGCATAATCTCCTTGTTGGCCTAGGTCAGAAAATCATGCCAACAAGACTTAACTTGAATTAGTGAAGTGGTGGCTTAGTGAAAAGATTCCCTTTCTCGAATTGGCACCCTGAGGAGGAGTTACCAAAAACGAAGGAGTGGAGCCATGACGAGCACATGGAGGCACACTAATGCATAAAGGGGGTTACAAAACATCAAGGAGGAAAAAATAGGTGAGATAAGGCATCCAATGGGGTCATAAATGTCACAGAAGTAGAAAAATAGGATCATCGATGCATAGTGAAAGAGTGGAAGTTATAAAATAGCTTACAACCCCTAAAGCTAGGAAAAGGGCTCATAAATGACCAAAAATACATAAATGTGAGAGAATATCATCCAAAGGAGGGTGCCCTAGGAAAGAGGGGCCCACTAAGGCATGCAAAAAATGCAATAATAGCTCCATAGTCCATAAAGATTAAGAATAAGGTCTATTGTAGAAGGTTTGGGTGACCATCATTGTTAATGTCACCAAGGTGCAATTTATGAACTAGGATGGAAAAATTCAAGACAACAATAAGTTATAAGGTGATAGGGATGTCCCCATTCCCCCTCACTTGTGGAATCCATGGTCTCACATACTCTTTTAGTTGCGTTTGCTGAGCTAGTTGTTTATTCAATAACATAAACCATTGATGATAACAACAATAACAATAATTAAGATTAATATTAATGCCAAAGTCCATAATTCTCATTATCAAACAAGGATCACAAGTGATTAATAATAGTTACATAAAATATCATAAGGCCATCATGCAAAAGAACATAAGTCATTTGAATGATCACACGTTCGGGGCTTAACAACTGGGGTATTACATCTTCCTCCCGCTTAAACAATGTGTCGTCCTTGATGCATATTATATACATGCCACACAAATTGAAAATAGATGAGGGTATGCTTCCCTCATCGCATCCTCTAGCTCCCATGTCACATCCTCAGGACTGTAATGGATCCATTGGACCTTTTCCTATCTAATTTCTCGAATCTGAAGCAGCTTGACCTTGCTGCCTAAAATGACAATAGGTTGTACCAAAAAATCCCCTTCCGGTTCCACCTGGATCATAATCCATTCGATCACATGATTAGTACCATGTTTGTACATGTATATATATCAATAAGTAAAATGAAAGCACTATAATTACCTGGATCACATTGCAATCAAGTACATGGTTAGCATTAGGTATAAACTTTTTCAATAAAGACACATGAAACACATTATGTACTCTAATGAAAGCTAGTAGAGCCAACTCATAGGAAAGAGGTCCTATATTATCTAAGACCTCAAAAGGTACACAATATCTTGTAGCTATATTGGAGCTTCTTGGGTCTAACTTTCAAAAACACATGATCTCAAACTTGAAACTATCTGGTGGTCCTGTTCTGATCTGCATCGGTTTTCTGCTTGTCTTGAGATACCTTTAGATTCTGCTTGATCTTAACCATCTGATCCTCCATATCATTTAATAATTTTGGTCCAACAATGACTATGTCTGTTGGGTTATCCCAACTGATGGGAGTATTGCACTTTCTTCCATACGTCATCCTCGAAAGGACTCATCTTCAAAGATGAATGATATCCATTATTATAAGCAAATTCCACCAAGTGTAAATAGTTGTTCCACTTAGATGGTTGATCCATCACATACATCCTTAATGTAACATCCCCAAAAATGACACTATAATTATTTCTGTTATTTGATCAGTTTTATTATTTAATTAATTGAATAAATTTTCTAGATCTGAAATCTGCCAAATGTTTGCTTAATGGATAGATGTAATAAACAATTATAGATTTAATAAAACTAGAGAATATTGGAGGACAACCACGCTAAATGATGAAATCATGCATATAAGAGTGGAGGAAAATAAAGAGTTACCTTTGGGGAAGTAAAAACAAGTGTCAAGAGTGCAATAATGGCACTAGACACTCCCTAAAAATTAAGGATTTTGATAGCTACAAAAATTCCAAAAGAAATTGGCTACTTGTGAAAGACCTAGGAAAAGAAAATATAAAAAGGGCATATGCGGGAGGCAGGACGCTGATTAGTATGCTGGAGGAATAAAATCTTACTATGTGAGCATGCTAGTGTTAGGCAAGAAGTTCTTACTAAACAAACAAAGAATTGTGACAGAGATTGACTATTTTCACTCTTAATATGCACAATTTAGCTTGAGGGTGATTAAAGCTAGTAAATAAGTGTTGCTTTAGATCTACGGTTGGGTGGAACGTGGCTGATCCTATCATATTCATGCCGTAATTTTGACAAGATCTAAACTGTGATTCAAATCTATTGAAATTGTTTAAAGGGTTCTTGCGTTGCTTTTATTAGTTATACTTGGAAGATTTAATAGTATTGAATTGTTTCAATAGTTTTCATATATCATTTGTTAAATTTTGTATGCGAAAAAATACAGTGATAAGACATAATAGTTTATATATATGTTATTGAGAAAAGTATTATTTTATAAGGATTATATATGAATCATGTTAGGTCCATTCGTGCATACTAGAATGAATATACTGTAAAGTAAAGAAGAAGCTGTTTGTTTTCCATTATCGGTATATACATTCAAATAAGGTTTTTATAGAGTTGGTATTATTAATAATGGGGATTGGGAATGTGTTAATTGTGCGATAGCACATGACCATTGTTCATGTACCAAACTAGTTAGCTACACAAGCTTCATAAGAGAGTTTTCTGACTAGTTAAACATGTGAGAACCCTGAAAAAGAAAACCGTTACTCTACCCCGACCTGTTAAAGGAAAAACCGAAATGAAGGGAAGCATAATCCTTTGAAAAGTTATATTATATCCTTGGAATTGGAATTGGAATTGGAATTGGAAGAGGGGGTTTTAGAGGAATTCTTTCGAGTGAAGGTCGACATTTGGTTTAGGATCTGCTCGACAATCGCCTTAGCGAGAACATAGAGTTTGATGGTTTGGGGTCAAGCATAAACTTGACCGGAAATAAACTATCGGTATCACCAATGTATATAATTATTAAATATTTTATAGCTATGACCATATTGTATATAGAGAACTCAAGCGCAAGTTATGATTTGGGTAAAACAAGAATTATTGTAAAATTTAAAGGACGACCAATAACCTTAAGCTATTACGATTTGGGTGAAAAGTACTCTAATATTTTAAAGAACGAATAATAAACTTAAGCAGTTACGATTTGGATGAAAAGTACTATAAATTTTAAAGAATGAACAATAATCTTAAGCATATACTTTTTACCCAAAGGGTTTGGGTGTTAACTCCTAGTATAGTCGTGTCTTAGCAAATGACATATTATTTTTACAACAAAGATCAAAATAGGAATAGATATTTATAGTTTGACTCTCAAGATAAATGAACTAGATATAATCTCTAGAGAAATATGGTATAGGTAAATTACAAATAAAGTTTAGCCAAGAATTTTGAACCTTTTACACTCAGAGGGTAAAGTAATGCAAAGGTCAACTAGCCTGTCGAAAGATCTCTAGGAGCCTTAGCTGAGTACAAGAGCGAAAGTTGAATAAGGATCTTTGCATACCGTGTTTTTTTTCCAAGAAAATAAAATAGTCCCTCAGTGTAAAATCCTATGAAACCTAGAGTAAGTTCGGGTCATTCAAACCCAGTAAAAATGACAGACCAAAACATGGGAAATTAAAGTTTGCATAATCAATATTTTAGAATAAACCAACATTAATATTACAACAAAACATTAGGGATAACAGTCCCATTACTAATAGGGAATTAAATTTCGTTCAAGAGTTTATCCTTATACAATTCTACCGATGAAATACTAGCAGGAACCATTAAAGTCCTTGAATTGGTTTATTTAAATTTAACGATGAGTGTTATCATCCTGTAATTTTCCTATGGTTGTGGTAGGAAGTCACAATGGTAACCATTTCAAACCAATATTGAGACTGTATTCTAGCCAATACAGTCAGAGAGGGCTCTCTCTTTGTCACATAAACATTCACATATACATATGGCTTTGAGGAAGCATTCAGAAATCTAGATTTCTGGTAGGAACAAGATATTTGTAGATTTAAACATGGTGAAATAGACAGGCAAAAAATACCATTGGGCAATGGAGTCATAGCCTGAAAATATTCAAGGGGATTACAACAATAATGAGTGGTGATTTTCCTATGAAATATGAGGTAACGTGGCTATTATGTTCAGTCAAATTATCTTGAAGTGATGACAGATGGAAATGAGGAAAGAGCCTAGTGAAAACCAGAGGCATCTATCAATGGATGAATCTCTGGGAACACCTTTCGCAGAAATATAACAAGGGACAATAACTGAAATATAGCACATATCAGTGGATGAATTCTATCACAATAATTACCAACACATAACAAATATGATTTCTGATGGAAGGAGTGTTATTCGAAAATGAATTCCTTATATATAACCTAGAAATGTATTGGCAGAAAACACATACATGAAAATGGAAATACATGAAACACAGACTGAACATGAAATAGCTTGATGAATCTCATAAAACTTAGAGCACAGTTTTCATTAAAGCTTCCAAGAATATAACAGAGCTACAAAACCCGAGTGCTAAGGCTTCTGGATGAAAGTTTTAACCCTTTCTTCCTCTATTGAGGTTACATTTATTGTGTTATGGGCTCCCGCGACCAACCTTGAAACATATCCAAATGCAGTTACAAAATGTGGGAATCAATCCCAAATCATCATTTGCAAATCTTAACAAACAATTGAGGTGGCAGATTCACCATGATTTACACATAAAACATGAAATATGGGGTAACAGACACGTTGGATAAAAAAAGGCAATGTGGTGTCTGGGATGCAGGATCTCTTGATTGAAAATGATGCCTCAGAGCACCTCCAACGGTTTTACGCTCTTGGACGAAAAATTCACCATTGAATTTTATCCATGCTTCATCTCTATTTCACACCCAAGCCGATATTCTTCCTCCTTGCACCTTTGGCTTGCGAAATAAACCACAGCCGTAGATCTTTTCTACGAGAAAACTCAGTTGTTCCATGATGTGGCCCTTACGCGATTCTGCAATGCCTGATCCTGTTAAACTTCGTGCATATTTCCATCACAAAATCAACCAGGACCCTTGATCAACTCTGCCTTATCTCCGTCGTTCAATGATGCGGGGTCTACCAAATTTTGCAGCGCCAATTTGTTTTATCTTTCATGCATGTTTGGGCTGCAAAATACATTTCAACCGTAGATCTTCAACATCCTCAGATCTTGGCCATTGAAAATTTGAAGAACATACTGAATTTCACAATCCTCCACAACTTATTTCTTCGCACATATTTTCCGCTGCGAAATCCTCTTCATTCATCGATCTACATTACTTGTTCATTTGACGGTCAATCCTGCACGCCATTTAACCTTGTCCCACCAATGTCAAGATTCCTTTAAAACCGTGCATATTTTCTTCGACAAATATTTAACAATCGTTGATTTTCTCTGCTGTGTATCTATGCCATTCATTTTCACCATCGCATAACCTGCAGGACCTTATTTACATCCTTCAAGGTTCTATGATAAGAAATTTTTAGATCTTGTTCCTCCTTTTCATTGGCCTACTCCCTTGCCAACTGTTTAGCCCAAAATAATGCTAACACATTTGCAAAAGATCTTCAAGATTTAGCACTAGTGCTAACCAGGTGCTAACAACGGCTCCAACTCGGAGATGCTATCCTCCCTGTGAGGTAGAAAAGAAGTCCGTAGACTAAGTGCCTTATCCATTGGGTTGGTCCCAATCTTTCCTGAAATTCTCAAACTATGTTTTAGTGTCTACAACTTCAAAATTTTGGCCAAGCATAACCTTGAAAAAGTTCAGAAGTATTGTATCAAAATTCCAATAGATGAAGTATTACTTCAAAGTTCATATTGCTGGAAAATTATTGTGAGACCATATTCACGTGTGTACAAAGTGTTTCCAACACCAAAATCTATCCATTTTTATTTGGTTTGACTTGGTTTTGTTAGTTTTCATCATATAAGCTAGCATTATGATCTTAGGATCTTTTCACTGAGAGAATAACAAGCACAACAATAAAACATAAGCACATCACAAGAGACAAGAGACACAAAGAGATTTCCTCAGGGAAACCATAAAGGAGAAAACCCCACAACTTCCTCAGAGATAGAATCAACACCAAAACAGTAAAAGCCCAAAACAGTAAGATGCACTCTCGACAACATTAGTCTTCTTCTTGTCTAGTCCCAGTGTATTTCCTTCCTCACTAATGCGCCACACTTGAGTGAGTGAGTGGTGTGTTGCAAGTGATAAATAGAGAGGCTCTCACTCTCTATTTATATTCTTCCGTTCACTTGAAGTGCACTCCAACATATCGGCCTCACTTAACAATTACTTACTAGAGTTGACATCTCTAGGAGTGTCTAATAACCCTAGCGCCCCACCACTTGTGGGGATTTTGCCTCCTCCGACCAATAGGAGGGTAACACAATGGTGGGGACTATTGCCCCAACTTACAATGACTCACCTAGGGTCGACTTCACTAGGATAGTCTAATAACCCAAGGGCCCCACAACTGCGGGGACTTTAACCCTTGACAAATAGGAGGGTTACCCACAATGACTTGACATGACTTTCTCATTATAGAAACTTTCCAATCGGAACTTCGGGTCATGACATGACTCAAATACATCCTGGAATAAACATCGGGTTACAATAGATAAGAAATACAAGTGAATACATTCTAAAGTTACAATTACATCAACACTCCCTCTTAACTAGGAAGGTATTCTCTTGACAAAATTTATCAACACAAGTCTTCTTCTCTGTATCATCTAGGTCATCGTCAGGTCTTTGTCATATTCAAAGTCATCTTCATCTTCAAGTCATCTTCATCTGTAAGTCATCTTCATTTGGATCTAGATCATCTCTCGATCTGGATCATCATGGAGCATCATCACTGGATCTGGATCATCTCTTGATCTGGATCATCATGGAACATCATCACTGGATTTCGATCATCTCTCGATCTGGATCAACATTACTAGACTAGATCTGGATCATCACTCGATTTGGATCAACATCACTGGACTGGATCTGGATCATCACTCGATCTGGATCATCACTGCTAGATCATCATCACTGGATTTCGATCATCACTCGATCTGGATCATCACTGCTGGATCATCATCACTGGATATCAATCATCACTCGATCTGGATCATCACTGGTGCTATCTCATGATTCTTCTCATCACAGGAAGTCCTACAGAGCCAACCCTTTTTCATGCTGGTTGTAGGCCTACCCATCATGTAGGTCTTTGCCCAGCACTTACATCTGACCTACTCATCAGAAAGGCATGCCCAACACTTATATCTGATCATATAGGAACCAATCCTATAATCACATCAGAAAGGCCCAGCACTTACATTCACCAGCATGATAGGACATCACATCGCTAACATCTGTGAAAAGGCTCAGCACTTATATCTGACCTACTCGTCAGAAAGGCACATCCATCCAGACAGGAACACATCCTATCACAATGATGGAAGACTCCCATCCAGACAGGAACACATCCTATCATAGTGATGGAAGATTTCAGCACTTACATCTGACCTACTCATCAAAACGGCACATCCATCCAGACAGGAACACATCCTATCACAGTGATGAGAGATTTCAGCAATTACATCTGAGCACGTGGGAACACATCCCTCAGTCGCTCCAGAAAGGCTCTGCATTTACATCCATCCAGACAGGAACACATCCTATCATAGTGATGGAAGGGCTTGCACTCACATCTGATCCTACGAGAACACATCCCAACAGTCATATCAGAATGGCCCCCAGTACTCGACTGAGCTACCTGGTAACTGAACAGGTGCCTCCATTCTCCTAGAGAATGGCAGTTGCCCTTACATCCGACCTGCTCGTCGGAATGGCCAACACTCACATTTGAAATGGAAGGAACTTAATCCTTTAGCCATGACAGAATGGTTTAGCCCTTACATCTGATCAAGTGGGAACACATCCCTCTATCACATCAGAATGGCTACTCAGTCCTACACTGAGTGATCCTGGTAACTGACCAGGTGCCTCCATTCCTAGAATGGCAATTGCCCTTACATCTGTCCTGCTCGACAAGAATGGATAGCACTCATATCTGACATGGAAGGGAGCAACCCTATCACCATGACAGAATGGCTCATCCCTTACATCTGACCATGGAAGGAACCAATCCTCTCACCATGTCAGAATGGCTATGGGTCTCATCACTTTCTCTTGGAGGGAACTTCGATCTGGAGAACACCAAGTCTCTCCCTGAAGTACTTGAACTTCAGCCTAGCCAATGGCTTCATCAATACATCAGCTATATGTTCCTCCGTCGCAACATACTGGAGCTTCACTGCTCCTCTCTACACCATATCCCTGAGATAGTGATACTTGATCTCGACATGCTTCGACTTGTCATGGAACACTGGATTCTATGACAACTTCATGCAACTCTGGTTGTCACAATGTATACAAGTAGCATCCAACTGGAGATCAAATATATCATACAGTAGCTTCCGCAGCCATACTGCCTCACAACTAGCTAAACAAGCTGCGACATACTCTGCTTCAGCTGTACTCAGTGCCACACATGATTGCTTCCTGCTAAGCCAAGAGATCACACCTGATCCCATACTGAAGCAACATCTTGAAGTACTCTTCCTGTTGATGGCACTGCCTGCCCAATCTGAATCAACATAACCCTCTAGGTTAATCTTTTGATTTGCATCATACTTGAGCCCATAATCAACTATACCCTTCAGGTACCTCAGAATATGCTTTGCAGCAGTCAAGTGAACACTTCTCGGATCTGTCAAGTACTGGCTCAATGTTTTCACAGCAAAGCAAATGTCTGGTCTCGTGTTCATCAGGTACATCAATGACCCAATCATTTGATTATACATCGTGGCATCAACCGACTCTGATGAAGCATCACTCAATGGCTTCAGGTTCGATGCCATAGGTGTGGCCATAGCTTTGCAGTCCATCATCCCAAACCTCTTTAGGATCTCTACTGCATACTTCCCTTGTCCAAGGAAGATTCCATCTGTACTCTGCCACACCTCCATGCCTAGAAAATAGTGCATCGACACATAACAGGAGCATCACTGGTCTTCCACCTTCAACCTTGAAGCAAAGGTTGGAATCCACTTTACTCTCAATAAATCCTAGAATCATCAGTAATCTGCCCATCCTGTCGTACCATGTCGAACCTTAGATCTTCTACAGTCACTCCCTTTGAAGCGGAGCATCATACTCCCTCTGTCTTCTGTACTCTATGCACTGAACATTCTGTACCGGAGTGACAAGTAGCTTCCTATGCTACTAGTATTCTATGTGACCATCTAGTGTATAGACTTGCATCTTCAACCTTGTAGCAAAGGTTAAGATCTTCATCAAGCCCATCATGTATGTGTTATCCCATGGGTGTCTTCTGAACTTGTACAAGGCCTTCTTTCATTTGCACACATGATGATGCATGTCATGTGACTTCACTTCCAGTGGATGCAAATATCTCTTCGCAGTTTATGTCTTCTTTTCATGATAAGCCTCATGCTACAAAACTTTCTTTGTATCCCACGATATTTCCATCTACTGCATGATG
>LPNX011061400.1:186935-225215 GCA_001517045.1 Pseudotsuga menziesii | reverse complement strand
TTGGTAAGAAGGTAAAAGTGAAATTAGGAAAAGATTAAAATATTATTATTTTATCTTTTCTAATTTTGGTCCACTTACAGGTGAATGAAGACTATAAAATAAGATCAAGTCTTCTCATTATTCATTCAAGTTTTCTCTCATAGGTGAAGCTGCTATTTGTGGAAGGTTCCACTGAAGACTGTCTTATGTTTTTCCAGTTGGGCACCCATCTCTCTTAGCTAACCCTTAGCTAGGGTTTTTCTACAGCAAACTTATTCTCAGCACCCTGGCAATTTTACCTTCATCTCAACAACTTCTTCATTTTCTCAGTTTCCCTCCTCACCGGCAGCCATATCAACACCTAGGGAAACTCGGTGGGCCCCACCACTAAGCTCGGGAGAAGATCTGAGCTTCCACAAAGAGCCCGAAAGCTACCTTAGAAGCTTCAACTGTCTGTTACATTCATGAGATGCTAAATAGTAGACTCGGACTATTTGTATAGACCTTAGGCTGCTAAAGAGTAGACCACGAGAGGTCTTGGGAAGGCCTTAAATCCTTGGCCCAGTATACATTGGGGCTGCCCAGCCACCTCAATAGCAGCAGACCGTATCCCAACAGTCACGGACTGTCACGGGAAGACAGTGAATGAGTTTTCTGGGCAGCTGATAAAATCTGGGCAGGTAAAAGCTAATTTTGAGCAGCCTGTGTTTTCTAGAAAGTCTGCTTTTTGTTCCTGTGCAGGCCCTAATTTGTCCAAAACAGATCTGATAATATATGTTGACAGTTTTGACTAATTATGGGCAGATCTGGAAATTGAGTACCTAGAGTTTGAAACCCTTACTCTGAATTTTTTGCTGAGATTTTTACTGTAACAATGGTTAAAATCCATATTTGGGTTTGAAGAACTTTTTGAAGAATTTCCTAAGTCATCTCATTTACGAGATGAGCTACTAATGCTTTTTGGGGGTTTCGTCCTTTGAAGGTTTCCCTAGTGAAAAAATTTGTGTCCATTGTGCTGATGTGATGAATGTATTTTTACTGCACTTATTAGTTGTTTAAGTTTATCTGCAAATTTTTAAAGTTATATGCTAATACTAAAATTCAACACAAAGAAGGGTAACATTATCCTATTGCAAAGATGTGAAACACAATTTCAACAAGGCATCCTAAGAGGGCACTAGGACTTAGATACCCAAGGATAAAGACTCATAAAGAAGAATTGCATTATCCTGTTGCAAGAGTACGAAACTCAATTTCAACAGGCCATCCTAAGAGGATACAAGGGAGCACATAATTATAAAATAAATACATGTTTAATATAAGCTTAGTTTCTCAATAACGATATGTTGAATAAAGACCATATAGCTTAATTGCTCAAAAACTATATGCTAAATAATTTTCGTTGGTGCTGACTTCCAAGCCACTAGTGAGATTGTGAGTACATAACAAGGCATCTAGTTGGGTTTAAGCCCTAAACTTCACCAGCTTGAAATCAAAATCAAAATCATAGAATATAATGTTTCATCTAAATTCTCAAGATTTTTATGTTACTAAGAATGCTTACTCAGTTGCAAACACAATATAATAAGATAGTTGGTCTCATACACACTCAAATGCTTGTTGAAGAGCAAAGGGATCATAAGGAGTAGATGGTATAGCTTCCAAATACCAAGGTGGGTTGTACCATCTTCACATGCTTCCTGCAGCAGCCATTTAACCAATATGTTTGATGTTTGATTTCCAAGAAAGTTATTATGATGCTTCAGAGTATGGTCCTACTCTCATTGTTGCTATAATATTTCTTTCTTATTGTTATTCTTCATAAAATTACTTCAAAAATTTCATAAAATTTCATGTTTTTACATGTTTCTACTAAAAAATATGAAGGGAATTATGATACATGCATTAAATGATGGATAAGCTAAAGGGGGTTTTGATACATCCAATAGATGAAAAGTAGCATTGTGTTGGCAAAGATTGGCGATACCTGCTTTGCTAGAATATATATAATACCTGTTTTGCTGGAATATATATGTCCAGGAGGAAATATTTCAAAACGTTCACAATCATCATGCTGAGCTTTCATTTCTGAGGCAAACCAGATTGATCCTGCAAAGATAAGAGATGTGCTCAGCTAGACATACCAATGCTACGTTGATCTTTAAAACAACTATTTGTCGAGTAAAGGTTTTGTTGAGACCTCATCTCAATATTTTTTTTGATATTCATAAGACAATACATGTGATTTTGTGAAAATCTAAGCTTAAGATGGTCAATGTAATTTTATGAAAATATAAGCTTACATAATATCTGACAGTGTCTTCAGTTGTTTCTTCATACTACCAAATAAATTGTAAATGAATATCTAAAATTAAAAAGACAGTCAATGCGATTTTATGAAAACCTAAGCTTACATAATATCTGACAGCGACACATGAAACAAATAACTCAACCATTCCCACTACTTAACCCATCCACTTTCACAGAGGAATATCAGAATGTGGGTAGCAAGTGGAAGAATAAGTCGAACAAGCAGAATTTACAGCCACTCCATGCTGCAAGGGAAAAGAGCTCTAGCCAAAAGTAGTCTAATCCTGACACATTCCTACTAAATGTTCAAGGTTCTATACTAGTTAACCCCAAGGTTGTTCACTGGGGTAGTTGGAACTAGACTGTTGTGAAAATACAGTACCCTGGATCCTTGGGATATCCATTATGTAACCATGATTCTGTAAAGACCAACCATGTATGAAAGAAATATATCTGCAACTAAACATGCCTCCTCTTCCACATGATTTTCTCTTTGTATAATCAATGCTCTCCCAAATTTATCAGTGTTTCCATACTTAACAGTTCTTCAAGGAGCACCCAAAAGACCCTCTAACCCAAAAATTCCAACACTTTTCCAAGTCCCAAATGCTCCATCGTAATCACATTCTACATACTACTATCAATTTATGACTGTTGGGTGGGTTTCCTCCATCAAGTAATAGTTTGTTGAATCAATGGATGCACCCACAGATGATTTCACAATTAATTGAGTAATTAGTTGGCATCTAATCTCAATTGTTTACTTTCTCTGTCAGTGGTATGATGGAATTGGTAGAACCTGTACACAGACAGGGTGTAGTGGTGAAATTTCTGATTTCCTCTAATGTGGAATCAGAGAATATTAAATTTCAGAAAATGTTGCAGAGGGCACTATGTTTGTTAACTGCATCTCTTGCAAGTTCCATTATTGTTGTGTTTGGTGCAACATAACACACTGCCTTTGATATCTTGACCCTTGACCAACATGAAAATATGTTGTGACCAATGCGATTTTCTCACTACTCTTGATCAGATATTCAAGGTTATTGGAGATTTTCACCTCATCTACTTAGAATATAGATTTCTATGAAATATCGAAAATATATAGAATAGTAGGTTAAACTTCCTGAAATGATGAAAGTGAAAACATAATCCTTTTGACTAGACAAATAAGAGATCTTAAAAGCAAATATGTGTTTAAGAGGCTAACCTGTAGTTAATTAAACAATTGTCAAGTTTAGACATAAATTCAAGGTTTGATTTAATTGTGAAAGAGCCATTCCAGAAGGTGGTCAATGGAGATGTGGAGAAGGTGACATGTGAAATATATGGTATTGAGTTATACAATCTATGACACATTCAAGAATGTGATTAATTGTGGCATTGCATTTAACATAAGTGGAGTGCTTGATAGTCACATCTCTGTTATGGTCACACTAGAAATTACATCAAGGTTATATCTAAATTGCACAAGTTTGTCTAGACCAAGAGGCTCCATTAATATATCAGCAGTGCACTCCCTAGTTGTAATGTATGGTACTGTTATTTATTTATTCTCCACTAGCTGTCAGATGAAGTGATGATACACTTTTACATGCTTTGTCGATTATGAAAAATAAGTTCTTTGTGATTGTACTAAAGTGTTGTAGGATCAAAAAGTATCTTTCTCAGATCAATAAGTATCTTTCTCAACGTCACTGCCCCGCTTGCTATAATAACTTATAAGTACTGCATTGTACTCTATGTCAGAGGAAAATGAAACTGCATGATGTTGCTGCCTAGTCAGCTATGAAACTACACTTGTATCGAGGTTGAAAATCTACCCTGTGGTGGATTTCCTGTTATCAACTTCACTTTGTCTAAATTTGTGTCACTTAAGAGTCCGAAATCCTCTTTTCTGCCATACATGATGTAAAATTTCAAGACACCATTCACATCCTTTAAGTTTTTCTTGGCATCCATCCAATGATCAACCTTGGGAGCTATCAAAAATATGGAAATGTAGTCAACTACAAAGGTCAAAATTGGGGTGGTGGCTGTGAGATGGAGCAATTTTCCCTCCAATTGTTTGTATGCTGATCCATTTACCACTTCTAATTTGGTTGGGGTTGATTATTTCGGTCCAATCTCCATAGGTATTGTCACTGATTTATAATCAACCAACCTAAATTTCTGTAGCAAATTCTTGGTATACTCTATAATACAAACAAACTGCCATTAATTTTTCAAAAGTTTACACCTAGGCAGAGATGAAGGAGGCTTAAATGACACATGTCAAAAGTTGAACCCAAATAAGACTACTTTCTAAATTCTGTTGACCTCTCTACTTGTGATGATTGTGTTATCTAGATAAACCATTACAATTACTAAAATCATCATCCATGTTTCTGACATAGAAGTTTGGATTAAAAGGTGTTCTTTTGAATCTAGATCTTGTATAAGGTATAGGTAAAATTTTGTATACTAGGCTCTTAGACCCTGTTTCAAATTGGAAAGAGCTTTATTAGTGCACATACCAAATGTTCCTTGTTGGCATGTTGGAACCCTTGTGCCGACACTTTCTCCTCCAAATTGTCATCTATGAATGCACTCTTTACATTCATTTTATAAATCTTACGCCAAAAGAATGTTGCCATTGATGTCACCAATTTAATTGGGACCAACTTACTTGGCAGAGCAGTTTTTTTCATAATCCACTACTTTCTACAGAGCAAAACCACTGGCAATTTGCCTTTCCTTTTGCATTACTTTCTACAGAGAAAAACTACTAGCAATTTGCCTTTCCTTTTGTTTGTTCAATGAACCACATGTATTATATTTTGTCCTATAAATCCATTTGTAGCTAATGGGTTTCTTCCCTAGAGGTATCTCTTCCAACATCCGAGTGTTTTTCTTATGACAACATCATATTTTCCACCCATGTGCTTTGGTTTCCTCATATTTTAAGGTTCAAAGAACTATAAACAGTATCCATCAACTGAAAATAAACATGTTCAACTTGATACCAGTGAAACTCCTTCAACCTCAAGTCTTCCAAGGTTTTGTAGTAACACTTTGATCTTTGTTTTGCAGAAGAGGGTAAGGCCCACACATTTGATGGGCTTAAGCTCATGATCTTGTTTCCAAAGCTTATCCTATCAAGATGTAACCAAATTTTATCACCATCTGGAAAATAAGGTGTAAAGCAAAGTTTTCCCTGCATAGCCTTGTACTTTGATTGTGTCTTCTAAAATAATATCTTCAACCTTAGCATGACTTATGCCTAGCTGGTCTAGAAAACTAGAGGCTTTGTCTTGCTCTTTTTGATGGCTTAGCTTGGATGTGATTTCCAATGCTATTGATAATACATAATGTGTCGAAGGTTGAAACCCATAATAGACCTTGACAAACAAATGGTTAGTGGACAAATATGAGGTAACGTTGGAGCTATCCTAAAGCACATGAAAACATTTATCTTGTTGTTTGTTGGATTAACAATATAACAATAAAACACAACCAAGTGTCATAGTTACTATTTTATTTAACCATTGATTTGCAGATGGAAAGAACTAGAGAATCATAACTGGCAATCTAACAATCTCCATAAGGATTGCCAAAAATGGCTAAGGAATTGAGAATCTCAAATATAGATGATGATGGTGGTAATTTGTAATGTGCCCATATGTTTTAGAAAAATAGTTCTACAGTGAGTGTTGCATCATTGTTTTTTTCTCAAGGTAATGCACCTTTATTGATGTAGTGCTCTTTATTTTTCTCTCATGACTTGCCATCTGGCAATATTAATACCTCTAAAATGTTGCAAAGTTTTGTGATTTCCAAAATCACCCCTTATAAGAGGATAAATGCACTTCTAAAAGTACAATTCCTATGAAACATTGCATGGTCACTCTCCAAAAATAAATATTGTAGACCTACAACTATATTATGTTATGCTTTTCCTAGAAGGGTTTCAAGAAATGTGCCCCGAGGGGATGCACTCAAAATAGTGGTTTTCCTTTGCCATCGGTGCCTAAGTCTGAAGGGTATATGCTCAATGAAACTAGGCCGAAGGGTTAGCTCAATTGTTAGATTCTCTTGTGTAAATTTCATGAAGGTCTCAGATTGAATCTCATTGGGTCCTTTGGAATTACCAACTGCCTGTGCAACTGGCAGTCAATCCGACTTCCATCTGTAAATTCCAATGAAGAAGGGGAAGAGATCACGAAGGGGATAGCATGGTACCAACAACCTATTCTTCATTAGAGTGTGTGAGGGTGAGCTGAGACTATTTCCTCAAATAAAAAGAAAAATCTCCATCGAGATATGGTCTAGCAGCAACTTGGAGCGATTGTTGTGACAAAAAACAGGGTTCAAATTCTGACAGGCATGATCCTCCCTTGCATGAGGTTTGTAGGTGTGGCTCTTGATTATATTGGATATTGTTGATGTAGCCTTTGAACATATTATCATATGGCTTTGGCAAGTTACCACCAAACCCTATTATTCACTGGAGTGTGTAAGGTTGGGTCAAGTTTCTTTCCAGATTTCCCATCCATAGAAAGATGGGTTCCCAACTTTCAATAACATAACTTCATGACACTGTGGGTGACTTGCACCTAGCACCAGCTCTTTGAAATGTATGCCATATTGGTAGGGTAGAACACAGGAAGAATGGAACCTAGGCATATACCTTACCACTCTGTCTACTTCACCAGTGAACGGACAACTAGTTGGCTATGTCCCCCAATTGCTGCTTTTAACATTAAACATTACAAAAAATAGATTTACCATGTTGATGAATGCTCAAATGTCCTGTGAACATATGCTAAGATTTCAGTCATTGTCGACAAGTTGGTAAAGGTTTCGTAAAGCATACCGAGACTAGAATTATCACAAGCATATGCAATCTAGATGGTAAGATTTCAAAACTCGCAGATATTATTGGTAAGCATTTCACATTGTTATCAACTATCATGTGTTCTGCTAATGTTCATACTACATGCATTTATTCCTAATGAATTTTAATCCTATGGCAATAGGGATTGAATCACCATGGATGCTTAAGAATTTTTCTGAAATTAAACTTGCATATGTCAACCCCATTCTGCAGGCTAGGGGAATAGGGTGTTGGGAATTACCAAACCTGTTCTGTAATGAATAGTAGAAACCGCCTGCAACTCTCCAACTTGGCCCCTTGCCGATCGTAGCATAGAATCAGTGGATTCCACCACGGTTCTCTTCAGTTCCTGAGCCTACTTCGCTATATAAAAGTGCCAGGGCTTCACCACCTTGAACTTATGTGATTCCATTCCCTTGTTTTTTCCTTCACTAATTCTTGATGAACCGTCCGCGTTCTCAATTTTTGTCATAGCTACAAATGGAGGAGGGCAGATGGAACATTTGTTGTTGCTTCTGCCATGTGACCAATGAAATACTTCAAATGGCCCTACATCCCTAGCGGGTTTTTGCTGGAAGCCCTAAAGTTCCAAGGGTTTTCTATGCTGCTCTTCTTCTTAACCAGAGAATAAATGCGCAGAGAATAACGCCGAAAGCCCTAAAGTTCCAAGGGTTTTCTATGTTTCTCTTCTTCTTAACCAGAGAATAAATGCACAGAGAATAAATGTGTAACTTATGGGATTTTATCGAAGTATATAAGCCATGTATACTATGCAGGTCAGGGGCCTTTCTGCATCATCACAGAACGATGACCAGTAAGCGTGGACAATTAGAACAAAATTATATTACTTAACGTCAAAGCCTTATGGTGTCGACTAACAAATGTATTTCTATCTTTCCAATGGAAGACATCGTATGTATCGTAGGGTTGTCTAATATTCCCTTATTTTTATTCAAACAGAGGGCATTTAGTGGGGGCATTTTCTTACTGGCTAAATTTTATCCTAGCATAGCATCTGCCATGTCTTGATGTAAAGAAGCTAAGCGAGAGTGACGGGATTAGCGGTAGTGGTTTCGTAGGACCATTCGATGTGGGAGGTCTCTTAAAAAATATAAATATATTTTAATTAAAGGAAGGGGGAAGCTTCATAGTTCGCATTTCACCAAGGGGCTCGACACCATTGATAGTTTGTTTGGGAAGTGGAATATTTTAACTAGGGAACTCTTCATGAAGGTGCCTTTTTATTTGGTTTAGACTTGAGTTTTAACTCCTTCTTGTTGTTGTTATATTGTGGACACCATTGGATTTATTTGGTTGGTACGTGGACATGAATGTGGACAATTTTGTTGTGGAGCGTTAGGCTTTAGAGAAATGGTTTAGAGTGAAAGATGCTTTGGTGAAGGTGGACAACCTTGTTGTGGAGCACCAAGCTTTAGAGAAATGATTTATAGTGAAAAAGTGTTTTGGTTGTTTTTCACACAACTCACTTTGAGTACCCCTTTTTGGAAGTAATGTGATCTTCTATGTGGGCATTGTGATGGAGGAATCCCTTGGAGAATAGACATGTGTGGACATATGGGAAACTATTATGGGTTTCCAATCCATTTAGGAAGTTACTTGATCAATAAGTAATATTGAATAAAGCTTTGGAGGTTAGTAGGTGGATGCATTGGTTGCTTGGAGGACTTGGATTGCTAAAGAACCCACTTGAAAAGGGGCTTTAGTTTGTCTTGTGGACATTTCTTGGAGAGTAGTTTCTTGGAGGGGGCCTTTGGAGGCCACGTGGCATCACCAACCATCTAGTTTCCTTGCTTATTGGAGCATTTTTCATTTGTTAGGGGACCATGTATATCATCGTTGTACAAGTGGAATTGACCACCTTATTTTATCATATTAGTTTGTTGTAGTGGGAATTTTGTATTATGTTACCCCACCCAGTGGGCTAGATCTTAGGAACATATTATATTTTATTGTATAGAAAGTATTAGCCTCTCCTATAAAGAGAGAGGAACTTCCTCATTTTGTTTACTTTTTTGGGATATTCCCTTAATATTATTTTAAAATTATTTTACTTAATTCTCTAAAAATGTGTGCAGTACAATTGTTCTTTATTATTTTCATGTAAATCTAATTCTAGTTTAGCATTCTAGAAGATAGAATATCATTGTGCATAAAGAAACTCAACCTAGACATACATACCAAAACCCTTTTGAGTCATACACTATAAATAGTTTTTGTAGTAGAGCCATGAGTCTCAAGACAAAAATGCATCAAAGCCATAGGGTAATCATATTAAAACTATGAAGAGGATGTTATAATACTTGAACATAGTTTCTCTTGGTAGTGGGGGCACATTATGGAGCTACATGATGATACAAAATTGGAGCCATGGTCATTATCCCTCAAGAGTGAGAGTCTCTAAGAAACAATATATATGAAATACATGTAACACTATGTTATTAGAGAAAAATCATTTCTCTAATTTTGTTTAATTTTTCTGATCAACTAGTATCATAGCCACAACTTTTTTTGTTTTACAGTTAAGAATATTTCAATGATGCATTTATTTGCAAGGGATCTTTTATCTCCCCTATACTACCAATTTAGCATTCATCTAGACAAATCTTGGAAAGAAAACCAGCATGAAAAACTCCACTAAACTTTCCAATACTCATTTGAATGGTGATATTAATGAGCACTAAATATACCTTTGACACTTGACAAAATTTCAATTTTCGAAACTGTGATTCTCCAAGTCTACTCCATATTTCTTTTTAGGAAAACATGAGAAAAACATAATAGACAAATGACTCTAGGATGCCCCACCACATATAAGGCATTTCATTACTATTTTCCACAAAGAAACTCCATGGGATTTCTAGAGCATGCTAAATACCATCTAGCTTCTTGCATAAGAATTGCATGACACATTGAACATCCATAGAAATTCCAAGCAAAACTTATGCGTGATGTGATGTTTATGTTCTGACTTCCATTATATTAGTTTGGTCAATTGAAGTCTCAAATCCCATTTCCCCAAATGAAAACTCTATTCATCACCTAACTATCAAAGCTAGATGAAGATTAGTATGATGGCATGTTGAATGGAGGCAAGCTGGAAGCATGGTTTTAAGGAACAAAAACATATATACATACCCTAACAAATATAACAGGTGAATAAAAAATTATGAATGTGAGAGTTCATATGGACAATAAAGGCCCAACGTAGTGGCAATCACATATAGTCATTGTGTCTCTAGACATTCTGTATGGACTGCAAAATCAAAGGTTGAGAGTAGGCTCCCATCACACTTTCCTTCAAAATGTGATTTTGGAGTAGAAACAAAAGGGCTAAGAGCACTCTCTTGCAATATTTTGTACACTTACTATTAAGCTTAGCATTTGAGAGAATTGAATGTGTACTCTAAGCCTATAGATAAGTTTGTTCAAAATTTGAAGTGTGACAAAGCCCAAGTTTAGCAAGCTATGGTAAGAAGTATAAACTCTAATCTGATTGAAGAACAATTGGTTTGTCGAGGAGTCTGAGTGAAAGGTTGGGGATTATTCAACTGACCCAAGTGTCAACCTATAATTTGATGCAAATCCGCTGTATGTGAAGCATTGTTGTTGGGTTCCTGGATGAAATTGATTACCTATAGAAACGTCATAGGTCAAAGACACAAAATATGTCCAAACAAAATGTAGTGCCAATATGGAGGCTTTGGGCATGATATGAAGTAGAAATTGAATCGAGTCCAAAGCACAGAGGAAATCCCCTGCATCCATGATCATGACTTAGAGGCATGGTGAATAAATACAACAACGATGGAGAATCCTTGTTGTATTTGTTCTTAGAAATAACACTACCTAACATAAAATTATAAAGAAGCCACATGAGTTGATTCAATACCCAATTCTTTCCATCTTTAGAAAAAGGATGCAAAAAATGCCTAAAATAGCACCAACCCATGAAATTGCGCCATTTTGTTCAAAAAATGAAGAAAAATACACTGAAAGATGGTCTAGACGCAAAAAAGGATGCAAAAAGAGACGCTAAATCCAGTTTTTGTTGTAGTGGTAACTCTAGTTCATCAGAGGAAATTTGTATGATGTCCTCAGATACCATCCATCTGCAAACTCGAAGTCAGAATTATGATAAACCCGTAGATAAGAAAGAAGATCAATCTTCTTCAGGGAAAGTTCCCTCTACTAGTTCTCTGGAATCCTTGTCTATTGTCCCCTTATCTATCGAGAAGCCTAATCTCGACATGATTTTGTGCCCACCTAAGAGTACTCTTCGGAAGGATTTCTTTAATCCCAATGTGCAAGCTGCTCAATTTTATAATGTAGTTGAAGATCTCGCTCAGGCACCTTGTACAATGTCTACCCTATAAGTGCTCCAAATTTTCCCCATATAGCGCAAGAACTTGTTGACTACATTAGGAGCTTTAGACCCGGATAACACTAACTTGATTCATTTCAATGTTGAGAACTACAAACCTAGATTACCGCATAAACTTGCTTTTCAGATCATTACAAAAGTAGTGGGAAAGAAATTCTTTCGAACGGTACTAGATGGAGGAGCTTTGACCTCGGTGTTATCTCTGACTTGTTGGAAAGATCTTGGCTCTCTCGAGCTTATCACATCACCTATGACCCTTAAAGCCTTTGACGAATGAGGTTTCCAACCCCATGGTCTGATATCAGCCCTAGTAGTTGAGCTAGGGGCCAAAACCATTTCAATTAAAGTAGAAGTGGTAGATGCCCCTTTAGATTACAACCTCCTTCTAGGAAGGAATTGGTTCTATGCCATGACAGCTGTTGCCTCAACAGTGTTTCGAACAGTCCAATTCTTACATCTAGGGAGAATTTTTACTATTGATCAACTTGATTTCTGTACGCCAGATGTTACTTCCTACACAGCTAATAACATCCCCATGTTACTTCCTACACAGCTAATAACATCCCCATGTTAGGCCCAACGTGCCTTTGATAATCTTAAGCACGCTCTGACTCATTCACCCGTGATACACCCCCCAGATTATTCAAAGGACTTTCTCTTGTATATTGCTGCCTCCACTACTACCATTGCCATGGTTTTAGCGCAGGACAATCTCCATGGTTAGGAACATTTGATTTATTATGCCAGTAAGAATCTTATGGATTCTGAAACTCATTATTCACGTGTGGAAAAGTTAGCATTGGCTACGGTCATTGCTATACAAAAGTTTTGTCATTACATTCTTCTTCTCATTACCACCGTATTGGCAGATCAGAACCCGATGTACTACATACTGACTCCTCAGGTACTCAGGGGCAAGTACTCCTGTTGGATCGTCATCCTTCAGGAGTTTGATCTAGAGTTTGCCAAGGCCACATCAAAGAAATCCTTGGTTTTTGTAGAGCTTATGTGTGATTTTCCTTGTGCTACAACGGAATCTGAGCCCAGTGATTCATTTCTAGATGAATTCTTGTTCCTGATTAGCACTACTAATCCTTGGTATGGAGATTTGCTGATTTATCTCCAGACACAGCATTTTCAGCCACATTTATCTTGTGATGATCGCCATCGTATCTGTCACCACGCAAAATACTACCTCATCCTGAATGATAATTTGTATAGACGTGGGATTGAATCCATTATCCAGCGATGCCCCACCCATGAGGAGGATGAACATGTGTTGAATGATTGCCACTTTGGAGCATGTGGCAGTCATTTATCTGGGAGGGCTACAACCCAGAAAATCCTTCACATTGGCTATTTCTGGCCTTCTGTCTTCAAAGACTATAATGAGGCTGTTAAGAAATGTCCACCTTGTTAACATTTTTATCCTAAAAAGCGCACCCATCCTGCTTGACTACACCCCGTCATTGCCGTTGGCCCATTCTCCAAATGGGGGATTGATTTCATGCATTGTAAGCCTACCTCAACCGGGGGGCATGGTTACATCATCGTAGCCATTGATTATTTTACAAAATGGGTTGAGGCTATGCCTACATATGCAGAATATGGTAAGACTACCACTCTCTTCTTATTCAATCATATTATAGCTAGGTTTGGAGTTCTGCAGTCCATCGTCACTGATCACGGATCCCATTTCCATAATCAAATGATGGAGGAACTGAGTGCCAAGCTGGGTTTTCATCATGAAAAATTTACACCATATTATCCACAAGCTAATGGTCAGGTAGAGGCCATTAACAAAGTTTTGAAAACTATGCTTCGTCGGATGGTTGGAGACCATAAATCCAACTGGCACCACATTCTTTTCTCCACTCTTTGGGCTTATCGGACTCCTTTGAAAATAGCTACTGGTTTCACTCCATTCCAACTTTTCTATGGACTCGAAGCCATCTTGCCGATCCAATGTTAGATTCTATCTTTACAACTTGCTGTCGAACTTATCCCAGACACTTCCGCAGAGGAAGAAAGATTTTTGTACTTGAGTAACCTTGACGAGACTTGCAGAGATGCTGCCTTGGTTAATGAGGCACATAAGAAACGCGTTAAGGCGCAGCAAGATAAATCCGTCCAACCTCGTGTCTTTAATGAGGGTGACCTAGTCTTGACTTATGACCAGAGATATGACAAACTAGGGAAGGGTAAGTTTGAGTCCATGTGGTATGAACCTTTCGTTATTTCTAAGGTGTTAGAGAAAGGAGCTTACGAGCTCGTTGATTATGATGGAATCCCTTTGGGAAAACCTCGCAATGGGTTGTACTTGAAAAGGTACTATGCCTAGGTTTTCTTGGACAGTATCTTGTATATATGTATATTGATTGAATTTCAGTGTGCTTTTAGTATTTTCAAGATGGTTTTGAGTTTTAGTGTCTGCATCTGTTTATACTATGTTTTGGTCATGTAGATGGCTTTCTACAGCTTTGCTGATGGTGCTTGCCACCACACCTTGAATCTCACCTCGACTGCTTGGGTCCTCTATTCCCCAGCTGAAGATTTGGTCAGTTCAAGAGAGGTTTGCATAGGTCTCGCTACTAATAACATCGCCGAGTATGAAGCGGTCATCGGTCTTTTGATTGAAGCTGCCTCCCAAGATGTTAATGATCTAGTAGTCTTAATGGACTCATAGCTTGTGGTTTGTCATTTAAACCATGTTTACACCATTAGGAACTCGGTGCTCCTCTGTCTATTCCGGAGGGTACGTTTGCTAGAAAGATCATTTGAAACTATTACTTATAGGCATGTCCCTAGGGAACATAATGTAGTTACTGACTCATTAGCTAATTACATCCTAGATTGGCATATTTCCCATTCATGATGTTAAATCAAACATGGTACATTGTAAATAAACATTCAAAGACACATAAAACTCATAGAAAATGCATTTTCCATTTGAAACATATAAACACCGTATAAAAGTCTGTATATATATATATATACGAAAAAGTTTACAAAAAATAGGTCCCGAGACCTCATCTGAAGCACGTATGCTTTCAGGGAAAATCTTCATACAAAATCCTGAAGCTCTGAGCTTTCAGTACATATCTCATACACTAGTGGTGCTTATGATAGCACATCACTGCTCAAGATACCCTACGTAGCAGCCTACTGAATCGACTCGGTACTCCCACTATGGATCTCTGATATCTCATCAGGAGGTCATCTATGTCAGCATCTGGGATATCCAGAGTCAACCTCTCCAAGTTCTCCTCTAGCTCCCCGGTGATATCATCACCCTATGGTACAAAGCGGGCTCTAGCTCACCTATCCAATGGAGATGCTCCTCCAGGTCTCATTGCTCCAACATCTACATGAGAATATACAGGTCTCGTCACTTAACATAAAAAATATAAAACTTTAAAAAACATAAAAACATTTCATCCATTTTAGGGTTTCTTTCTTCTCACCGATGTCACCCCAATTTCCGCCAGGTGGGAGTGGTAGGTCAGGATCTCCGGTGAAGTCCGTGCCTGTGTAAGCATAATCCTCAATCATGAGGATCTGGTCTCATAGCCATTTGAAGAATAGATCACCGAACTTCACCCTTCCCCTACCCACTCCTATGCGAGCCATGACCTGGACCCACCTTAGCATACAAGGGTCCCATGCTCTTAGACTCCGGAATACCACCTAAGGTCTCATCTGTGGAACCCGCTCAAAGAAGAAGCAGTCTAAAATGGAACCAAAGCCAAACTGCTTTAGCTCTCTCTGCTGACACTTAGTTAGCTGATCCTTGAATATTGGAAGCATGGCTTCCACCCAGTTGAACACCGTGGGTGCCATGGCCTATATGGAATACAACATGTGTGCCCTGGAAGCCTGGTGCACACCTTGACTCTTGACCACCCTCTTCTACATGGTAAAAAAAATAGTCAATAGAGCCCTATCCATCATTTCCCTGATGGGGATATTCTTCCCTGACGTACCTATCCCTGGTGCACAGTGTCGATCTACAAGCTCTCTGGTAGTAATGTCCCTGCCACAGGAACCTCTTAGTGAGATGAGGGCACCCCGTCTCGAGAGACCAGTAAGGAAGTAGATATCCTCTTCCTCCACTGTAAGTATATGGGCCCCCACCTTGAAGTACTGTTGCTCCCGATTCCACATTTTCAGTATGTGTTCCAGTAACCATTCATGCGACACCATGCTTGGGGTCCAGAAGAACTTTAGGAGCCCAAAGTCCCGTAGTGCAGCAATACAACCCGCATTTCTCTTGGCAGCAACATCCTCATTGTCATGCATTCTTTCTTTCCATATCACCTGTTTTTAGCAACCTAGACCTGCCAAAAAAAATAATGGTATGCATTAGAATCATCCTTAAATCATTGAAAACCAAAAGAATGAAGTTATATTACCCATACTATTAGTTTAAGTTATCCACGGTCGACACTGCCTGTGCACCATTGGAGACAGGTGGTGGCACTACCTGTCCACTATGTTATTGGCACGGTTCTCGGGTGGTACTGCGTATCCCACAAGGGGTATCCACGGTGCTCGCATTTTGGGTTCTAGGGATTACCATATGGGCCCAAAACCCCACCAAATCTCAAAATAAATGGTATGAAATAAAAGATAAGGGTCTTAACTATTACCTGCAACTGACGATGCTGAAAACAGACGGTGGAACCTCCCGATATCAGCTGTGGAAGATCTAGCTAAGAAAATGCTCCAAGTGCTCTCTGCTAGAGGTAAATAGTGAATTGATTTGATTTTTTACTATTTACTTGACTTATATAGGCATTTTTAGGTTCAACTTACTATAGTTTTTGATGTAAAATCATATTTTAGTCAAAGTTTATCTGTCATAATCCCTTAATGCTATTCTTAAATGCATTTAACACTTGTTTCTGAGTCGTTTGCAGGATAAGAGAACTTTAGTAAGAAGCTTTGAAAGTTTGTTTATGGCTTTTTCACACTTTCAAAAAATGGAAAAGGTCATTGAGCATTTATTATGACACTTTGTCAAGCTCGTTAAAATCTAGTATTAAAGGTCCGAGTCCATTTCAAGTTTCTTTCCAGGCTCGTAAAAATCAACCTTGTGTAAAGAAGCGTCATGGAGTGCTCTTTTCACCTATTTTTCAGGCTCCTTAAATATGAAAAAGGTCGTAGAGTCCATTTCCGATTCTTTCTAGGCTCATAAAATATAACATTGTGTAAAGAAATATCATGGAGTTCTCTTTAAACTCTTTTTAGGATCCCTAAATACGAAAAGATCGTTGAGCGATCTTGTCTTCTTCATGCTCGTTAAAGTATTTGAAGAGTCGTCCGTCTGACGGTAGGTTATCTCTTTTTTGGTTCGGATAGGACTATTTACGAAAAAGGAACACTCCAGCCAATCATGGCTGGAAGAGTTCTCTAAGGTATGATTTTACACTTTTTTCGGGCCTCAGGGACTAAATCATATGAAAAAGGACCCATTTGGAGTCTTCTTCCATATTCGTTCAGACTCTCTAAACATGAACGATACCGAGTTTTCTTTCAGTGGACTCGTTAAATCAAACATTGAGAGACCCGTTTTGGGAATGAACCCCTCCTCTCTAAGGTTCGTAAAATATATGAGTCTGGACTTGTCTTTCGACAAGCTATATTGAGTGTTTGTTACCCTCTTTGAACTCATAAAACTGAAAAGAGGAACTCATCAATCATGATGGGGGAAATGGGAAGGGAATCATTTTGCAAATAATGGCAGTTGTTTGTCATTACCTTTGAACATGGCACTTGTCTACACAATCATGTCAGTCAATTGGGTATTCAGTTGATCTTTGTGATGATCCACTTTCATGAGTCATGTCAATCCTTTGAGTCTTTCAAAATAATGCATTGTCCACTGTCGCATTGTGTGTCTGTCCCATTCAGTCATGTAGCCAAGTCTTTTTGTCGTGCCGCTCGATGTTCAAATGGGATTTGAAAATGTTTTACCTCTGCAATCTACATAGTCTTTGTGTCAGTATATTTGAGCCAGTCATATGGTTATTACATTCACATAATTCCAGAACTATGTTCCAAGTTTTGTGTTGTCGATGTGGGACTCATCATGGCCCTCCTTCGACGATACTTTTCCCATCGACATCATCTTATCATCCGGGAAATAGCCTTAGAAACAATATTTAGTGCCTTGAGATCTGTATTCCTTAATGACATATTCTCTCGCTCTCGACATATGTTCACATCATTGACCTTTGATCGATAAAATTGACTGGGTGTTCAACATCAGGACATCTATTCACACTCAGTAGATTGTACTAGAGTACCTTGGGAATCATTGACATTAATGGTGATCTCCCTTGAAATTGTTAACGGTTCACATCATTGGCCAGTAACCAAGTGGTTTCTACCATGTTCGACTTCAGATCATTGTAATCACATGAATAGAATCATACTTTGTGGAAGGCTGGACAAAGACCCTGGGTGTTAGTTTAAAGCACTCATTGCTTTTCCCCAAATTTCAATGGAGTTTTGTGTATCTAGCATGGATCCACATTTGTATGGTCGTGGCTATGCTCAAATTTGCGTCTGTGTGACATAGATCTACGTTGTATGTCTGGTAGCTATGTCCAAGTTTGAGTCCTCTATCACATGGATCTACGCTGTATTCTAGTAGCCATGCTTATTTATTCCTCTCATGGATCTGCCTTGTATTGGTCTGCAGCCATGAGTTTGGTTACTTGTGTCTATGAGTCAACATACTGATGTACTACATATGCCTACTTGACAACATGCTCCGATTGAGACAACATTTTCATCTCATGGTGACGACTTGTTCTCTCAAAGCTCTCGTTTATCGTATCCCTCTAAGACTCATGCTTTGGGGGGCATCCTGTTATACCAAAATCATGTCACCATCATGTGATAAGAACTTTGACATACCTACTTGCCCTGAATCCCAGCTCTTGGAGTAGAAACTCATGGTTATTATCAACCTTCCATGAAAATCTCCAGCACCGCGCTTGCCCCTTTATCTAGAAGCGGTACCCTTGCTTGCACCACCCATACCCTGTTTCCCACAAGCGGTGCCACCGCTTATGCCCCTTGGTCCATAAGCGGTTATTACCAGAACCGCTTTGTCATTGAATGAGAAACGCGGTACCTAGGGTAAAAAGGGGAAAAGAGAAGTTTCTCGAGGATTCTAGATGATAAGCGTCGTGTCCTCCCTTATCCCTACTTTTGTGGGTTAGTTGAGCTCGAGATCCCTCATCCTAGGATCTTAGAGGCCACCTCACCCACTAATCTCTCAACCTACCCTATCCATTAAGTCTTATAAATACAAGCTTATGGCCATGGTTGAGGGGGAGAAATCTTAAGGTATTGTTATTGTTAACACCCAAAAAAGGTTCAATACCTCATCTACCCCATCATATGGCTCATTTGTCCATTTTCATACCATATTTCCATCAAAAACCCATAAAACCATCTAAAAAGCCTCCAAAAGGCCATAAAACCCTCTTTTCCTCCAAAAAATATCCAAAATTCCTCCAAAAAGCAAAAATATCCAAAAAGGAAGAAAAAATATGAAATAATAAGGAAAATGAGGAAAAAACCCTAAACAGTTGAAACCCTAACCCTAAAACCGCATGGTTTCCAACTATAAATAAGGGTTGGAAACCCCTTATTCCACATCCACAATCATAAGTATCCTGCCTCTGCCAAAATTGCTCTTGAAATCCTAGCTCACCATTGAGCTGCTTTCACTGTGAGAGCCCCTTTTGGCCCATTTCCACCATTGGAGAAAGAGAAGGAGCAGCTGGAGCTCGAAGCAACCTCTCGGATCAGCGCAACGGGCTTCACCAACCTCTACATTGGAGGTCAGATCAATAAAAAATCATTCTTTACTTTTTACTGTTTTGCTTCATGAACATGTTTAGATTAGTTTTTATTTCAGTTTAGCATCTCTTATTTCACATATTATTTGAACTGCTACTAAGGAATCCATTGTCCTTAGTAGGTACTCATTCGTACAAGCTAGGGGTAAAACCCCAGCTACAGTTTTGGCGACCATACTGGGTTTTTATTTTATTTTATTTTCCATTTTTTCCTTTCGGCTGTTGTTTTCGGCCACCGTAAACCGCCATTTTTTCCTTCACAGTCGCGTTTCGACCACGTCTTTCCAGTCCTTAGCTGCGACCCGACCGTGCCTTTCCAGCTCTTAGCTGCGACTCGACCGCGTACTTTTCCCTGTTTGTTGCGCTCCGACCGCGCCTGTTAGCTATTTTACCCGCGACCTGACCACCCCTATTTTCTTCAAACCCGCGGTCCGCCCGCATCTGCCGTCCCGAAACCCGCGACCTGACCGCCCCTGTTTTCTTCAAACCCGCGGTCCGCCCGCATCTGCCATCCAGAAACCCGTGACTTGACCGCACCTGTTTTCTTAAAACCCGCGGTCCGCCCGCCTGTGTTCTTCAGAAACCCGCGACTTGACCACGACTGTTTCCTTCAAACCCGCGGTCCGACCGCGCGACTTCGCCCCAGACCCGCGATCTGGATTTTGCACTTGTTTCTGCCTTTTGAACCTAGCCCCTTTGCTGCCATATCTTCTGCATCTGCACAGCCATCTGTTCTACCTGCACTTTCGTCCCCCTTTACAATTTTTTTACAAATTTCAGCATTATTTATTCAGATAATTTTGCATGATAAAATTTTTCTTTCAGTATTATTGATATTTAGGAAGTTTCCCTGGCACTTCTCTTCTGGGTTCATAACCTCACAAGCACACAATCTGTCACCTAATTAAGTGAGACCTAAAAACTACTTAACTCAACCAACATTCTAACCCCACTTGGGGAACATAAAAGAATTTTTGTAGTTAGGTAGGATCGGGGGGATAGGCTTCCAATAACACCCCTTGGTTATTTACACTTGAGACATAGTTGTTGTCCATTAGGGAACCAAAATCCCTTAGTATTTTTTGACACGGTCACAACCGGTTTATCAGAGGGCCTCTCCCTTAGGAGGGTTGAAGTCGTGAGATTGGTTCCGGAGGTCTGAGTGGAATACCGAACTCCATTCAGTAACTGAAGGGCTACCTTTCGCAGTTCTCAGGATATCCCTGTATAGGGGTATTGCGGTTTAAGGACCAAGCGACAAATTTACCTTTCTGGACGTGTCATGAACGGGGTATCTTAGTTGCCATTCTTCTAGGATTTGACTACCCGGTGTCCCTCCCGGTAGGGGGATACCTTAGCCACTTGGCTTCCCTATTCATATTGTCTAACTTGGATTTCATCACCTTGCAGAGGATACGTCTAGTTAAGTCATAATACTTTTAGTTAGGTGTTTGCATGCTCCCTTACCTCCTTTTGGTCTAGTGGGTCCACTGTTTTTTATTTATAGGCAACCTGCTTTTTTGGTATTCTGACCATTTCTGTTGATACTCCGCCTATTGTAGCACGCAGTTACAGTGGGTGTTTTGAGTTGTTGTTGGCCTGAGCGCCCCATTTTTTGAGCTCTCCTTCTGCACACTCGGTTGCATTAGAGTTTTTGAGCTGTTTTGTACCTACCTCAACCCACAAATATTTGACACCATTTGTCACCATTGAGTCCCCAAGACATTCTCGGTGCCTCAAAGGTGATCCCCCACAGCACAGTTCACTTGACACCACCCGTCATCGACACAGATCTCGAGCCTTGTCACTTGACTCCACTCGTCAGCGACATAGGACTCCGTCACCAGATACTGACACCCCTTATTTTACCTCTGATTCTGAGTCAGAGTCTGAGAACCCTCTTTACACTGCCCCTACTAGCCCCATGGCTGGCGTGACTCCCATCTTGGTAGGGACCGTTGGTGGCACATCCACCACGACACCAGTTACCACACCTACTTTGGGTATGCCCTCCACGGGGGCCCCCTCTACTGTTCCCCTCACAGCACTGATTCCCGCAGCGGGAATACCTATCCTCACTCCATCAGTGACTCATACCACCCATGGTGGTGCAGGTCCATCCTATACCACCTTAGTTCCCCCACTTGGGGGCAACATCCCTCACATTACCCCTCCACTTGGGGGCATCGACCCCAACTTGGTCCAACCCACTACCGTGTCACATCCTTCGTCCAGTTTGCCATTCATGGCTAGCCTCAACCTGCCTGATCTAGCTAGATTAACCAACGACCCCATCCGACATGACCCTGCATAGCCTCACATGCCCACCAAACTCCCCTTTGACATCCCTAAGTTTGAGGGTAAGGCAGGTGAAGAACCGCAAAACCATATCATGTCCTTCCATCTATGGTGTTCCTCCAACTCCATAGTAGACGACTCCATTCACCTCCATTTATTACAGCACACTTTCACTGGCTTGCTGCCAAGTGGTATATCGAACAGCCCCATGGAACCCATGCCACCTTTACTTCCCTGGCCTCGACCTTCCTCCAGTTCTTCCAGTTACCTGTCCGCTATGACGCAGGCGTTGAGATCCTACTATCATGCAGACAGAACATGGCTACCCACATCACAGACCACATTCATGAATGGCGTTGACGCCCTAGCCTATGAAAAATCAAGTTAGATGACCGGATCTTCCTAGATTGGTTCCTTAAATCCCTCCTTCCCATCATTGCTAAGGATGTGGCATCCGAAAGACCCCAGTCTGAAGAAGAGGCTATCCTTAAAGCCCAATAGTTTGATCTCATTTACGCCCTGTCGGGTTACCTTTATACCATCATACCTGACGCCCCTCGCGACAATTCCTCCCAGCACGATACGTCGAGGGCATCCCATGCTGCCGACGGCATCATTGGCCGCGTCTCTTCGCAGCCTCAGCCATTTTCCATAGCCCGTCCTACCCCTGGCCCTGACCCTTCGCAAGCCACCTCACAGTCTGGAGCAACCAACCAGTATGCTCCTATGACACATCACCACCATACCCATGGACCCTCATGTCCACCTCAGTGTTTCGGTAATATGACTCCCGCTTACGCCCCCCCGGTCGCACCTCAGCCCTACTATCACCAACAGGCTGCACCAGCTCCTGCGCCGTCACAAGCCCAACCTCATTATTACCCGCTGTAGGCAGCCCATGCAGCAAACCCACAACCCGCTCCACAGCACTATCCGCAACCCCCTCAGGTTGCTGCCCCTGCGCAGCCTCCACCTACATATCATCCACCGCAGCCTGCTCCAGCCCCTGTGCAAACTCAGAATCCACCTACTGTCCAAGGGAAAGTTTACGCTCAACAAAACCCACAGCAAAACCAGAACAACCAACGCAATCAGGGCCAACAAAACTGCGGCAGAGGCCGAAATCATGGGAACAACCAACCGACCGAGCAAGCTGGTCAACACCCTAATCCCCCCGCTAGTAATAATGCGGCCCTTGCTAACCAAAACCCTGATCGCCCGCCCAAGCAGGCTAAAAACCCCAATTTGCGAACAAACTACCCTTTTTTTGTTTGCGGGGTCTATGGCCACTACACACATTTTTGTCCACATATGGAGCGGGTTCGGCAAATTTGGGCTGCTGATGTACAACGCCAAGGGCAGGCGGCTCCTCAAGCACCACCCAACCCACCACCACCTCAGCAGCCACCTTTGGTCTTGCAAAACCCCTTACCAACCCAAGGCGTAGTGAACACTGAACCGTTGCCTCCCCCTCAAGCTAACACACCAACCCACCAAATCACTTATGCTGCTCCTGATCAACCCATTTTTGATTTAGGGACCCACCATTTGTTGACGATGTCCTTCGATGAGGTCAACCTCCAGACTCGGTGGAACCAATATGGCTCCACCCCTAAAGCTTCCCCCACCGATAAACCCATTAACACTCATCCCACTGATCAGGCATTACGTATACCTCCACCTCCACTAGATGGCGCCCCCAAAGCACCTTGTTTCCCACTTCGCCGTATCAACAACAACCCCAATACACGGGTTGCATCAAACTACAACATTGTCGATGACTTAGCCCAATCCCCCGCAGCCATGTCTGCGTTAGAAGTCTTAAAAAACTGCCCTTCACAGCGCAAGACGTTACTCTCAGCCATTGGGGCTATCGATCCAAATGATTCGCAGTTAATGACATTTGATTTAGACCAATCCGAACCCTGCCTGCCTTCCACTTTGGCGTTCCGGGTTTCTGTTTCCATTCGAAATTTTGTTGTCCATCGATGCATTATTGATGAAGGTGCCTCTACATGTGTCATGCCCATCTCCATCTGGTAGAAAATGGGATCCCCCCCTCTCCAGCAGTCCTCTACTGCGTTGCGAGCCTACGACGGCCGTTCAGCTCAACCACATGGCCTATTAACTAATGTCCCCGTCCAGCTGGCCGGAAAACTCGTTCACATAAACATCGAGGTTATCAATGCACAGCTTGATTACAACCTTTTACTTGGCCGCAGCTACATGTATGCCATGCGGGTAGTTGCTTCTACTGTTTTTCGTACCATGATGTTCCCCCATGAGGGACGCATGGTTAAGGTTGACCAACTCACTTACCATGATCCCAATGCCCCCGTGGCACCCGAAAATGTTCTCCCCATGGTTGAACAACCTATTTCGAGTGCCACCACCTCATTCGTTTCTTCTATGGGACCCGGAGTTTACTCCGACGCACCAATGACCTCGACGTTCCCATCTATTCCACCCCCGTCACCTGCCATGGTTGAACCATCTGTTTCGGATGTCACCACCTCATTTTTTTCCTCAGACGCACCAATGTCCTCGACCTTCGAACCTATTCCACCCCCGTCACTTGCCGCTGAAGTGTCCGACCTATGTACCCTGTCCCATAGCACGCGAACTCCTACTAATCAACCGCCCTTATTGCCTCAACCCCCTTTGGTACCTAGTCACATTGGTGCTACACCCATCCATACCATTCCTTTCCTCTTCCCTCCCTCAGGAGTTGTTAGCGCCCCGGTCATGGCCACCCTCAGCCTTCCTGGGTTAACCTTAGGATTACCCGTTTGGTATCTTTCGTCCCCCATCCATCCGTCGACACCAGATATCATCCTGCAACCGGTGCAACCCATTGTCACTACTAGTCAACCACCTCCCGGTGTCGCTACCTCATCAGCCTCCATGAAACCCCCCCCTCTTCTTCCCAAACCCACTGGGGGCAGAGGCCCCCAACCTTACACTACTGTCCCACCTCCTAAGACAGTCAAAAATCCCCCTGTGTTTCGTGCTCCTCCCAAATGCGCGCTGTGCGATGAGTTGGGCCATGCGACTCACCTATGTCCTTAGTTACCGACGTTACAGGAATACATGCAAATGCTTGACGACGACCCCACTATCCCAGTTGTCCATCTAGAATCAACCCCTAATCCTCGAGATAAATCCCTGCGCACTAACCACTCCTGTGCCTTATGCGGTGTCTACGGGCATTAATCACATCACTGTCTCGATCTCCCCAAGTACAGAGTAGCTCTCTTTGAAATGAACAATCTGGATCTTGAGACGGCACCACCCACCATTGTGGAAATCCATTCCCCGGTCTCTTCCCCTTCCGGAGAGGTCAATACCACTCTCTTTGAGATGAACAATCTGGATCTTGAGACAGCACCACCCACCATTGTGGAGATCCACCCCCCGGACTCTTCCTCTTCCGAAGAGGTTAATACCATTTATATGATCTCTTCCACCACCACTCCTTCGTCAACCGATTTGACGACACAAACATTCCGTACGGATGAGGAGATTCTCGAGGCTCTCACTGCCTCGGATTATCCAAGGGATGACATGCACCATCGTTCCTACTTCCTCCCGGATGAATCTTCCTCTAACACTGCTACCCAATTTGCAGTTGAATCCAAAGACTTCCTTCCCCACAAGGTCGACTGGTTCAAGGACCCTATTCCTGCTCCTGACGCCTTCGAAGAGGGTAACATGGCCAACATCTCACCTGTCATCCAAATTGATATCGCTGCCCCAGGAAGCACCCCACCGCGGCTCCGACCCCCTAACTTGCGGTCCACCCCACGTGGACCGTGCAAATAGTACCTGTTTCCACCATTGGAATCAGCACGACGAGACCATCACGATGGTCACCTCGTTGCATTATTTTTTGCTACATCATTTTTGCCCATTTTTTCAGACACTGCTAGTCGTCTCGGTTTACGCGCCACTTCGGCCGTTCTCCATTTTTCAGACTGTTGATATCGCCGGATTCCTTTTTCCGAGCTCGTGATGATGATTGAGATCAGTTCTCACTCTCACTTGGTACAATTTCAACTTTGCATCCCTACACCTTGCCGCATCGATTTGCGCGCCACATCGGTCGTTATCGGATTGTTTCACACTTTTTACATGAGCCATCCACTCCTGTCATACTGCAAATGTTTCGTTATTTTGCCACCATTCATTCACCCCGCAAGGAGGCCCACCAATGTTCCCCCCCACCCTCAGTCCTGGTCATCATAAATGCTCCCTGATTGAACACTTCCTCCTTGCCTGGCCACTAATTCAGAGTCTTCTTATTTGCTTTCAGACTCCTTAAAATTGAAAGCAACCACGAGCATGAACTGTCATGGGCTCGTAAAATCCACATGAGAGTACCATTCCATCATTTTAGAGTCTTCTTATTTGCTTTCAGACTCCTTAAAATTGAAAGCAACCACGAGCATGTACTGTCCTGGGCTCGTAAAATCCACACGATAGTACCATTCTATTACTTCAGAGTCTTCTTATTTGCTTTCAGACTCCTTAAAATTGAAAGCAACCACGAGCATGAACTATCCTGGGCTCGTAAAATCCACATGACAGTACCATTTTATATCCACACTTCTTCTAGTTCCCTAACCCATGAAGAAGTCCCCCCGCGTCTCTTGGCGCTATGATCGATCCTCTCAGCAGCACCCCCAATCAGGTCGCCTTTATTCAGAGTATTCTGCAATCTCCTGCCATTTTACCACAGCTTGAGTCTCCCTTAGCCCATTCACCCTCAGATCCTATACTGCTATGATCCCTTTACCACCAGTCAGTCTCATATGCTTCCCGATCATCCCCACCATCATACTCTAAACAAAGGAAGTTTGAGTCCACCCACTCTACTTGCCCAGTTATTCCCCCCAGTTTATCACTCCCACTATCAGTACTATCACAGTTCATTTTTTTTCCTCGCGCTCCTGTCAAGGAAACATCATTGCCTTGATAGTTGCAGGTCTCCCTCTGTCGACGACAGCCCCTCTATTCCAGAGGATAGACCTAGAGGCCCCTGCGCCTTGGACCCATCACCATCTGTGGTGAGTGCCTACGGACCATTTTGGGAGGAGTCATCATTGCCTCTCCAAATAGTTGTTTCTCACATGCTCGACTTCAGCACTTTTATCGCATTGTTGAGAATCGTGCAGGATGTGTATCCTTTCCTTTACGAGTCAAAGACCCCGGATTTCCCCCGACTCTAGCACATTGGTGAGTCACTTTGGAACGCCCAGTGATATGTTCCCGTGGATCTCTGGGCTGCGTTGGAGATTGTATTCGGAAGCTGTCCAGTTCCATGCTTCCTTGAGTACCCAGTTCAGTTCCATATCAGTGTACCATTGCAAGTATGACCGTTGTCACTTTGATCCAGCAGCTCATCAGTTCCTTTGAAACCACATTCAGTAGCACTACTATCATTCCAGTGCATCAGTTGTTTAGCTCAGACATGGTCAGCCCAGCAGTATGTTCCAGATTTGTGTCCCCTCTGGACACTTATGATATACACAGTGGTTTCCTATGTATCCTACAGGACCCTCTTTTTGGGCCTCACAGTTATTTTTATGTATCTTGATACGAGCATGGGAATGCCCGCCTCGTCCATATGATCAGATGATTCCTCATCCATTATTGAGGTTATGTACTTTTCAGTCCTTGCAGTTGGTTCGAGATCATTGTTCCGGGCTTCAGTTGGTTCCTTCTCTTCTCCACACCCCAGCAAAAAATGAATATGACTCATGATGTCCATCGGCCATACGATGAGCTCCTGCCCTTGCACATCAGGGGGCAATCTGTTAACACCTAAAAAGGGTTCACTACCTCATCTACCCCATCATATGGCTCATTTGTCCATTTTCATACCATATTTCCATCAAAAACCCATAAAACCATCTAAAAAGCCTCCAAAAGGCCATAAAACCCTCTTTTCCTCCAAAAAATATCCAAAACTCCTCCAAAAAGCAAAAATATCCAAAAAGGAAGAAAAAATATGAAATAATAAGGAAAATGAGGAAAAAACCCTAAATAGCTGAAACCCTAACCCTAAAACCGCATGGTTTCCAACTATAAATAAGGGGTGGAAACCCCTTATTCCACATCCACAATCATAAGTATCCTGCCTTTGCCAAAATTGCTCTTGAAATCCTAGCTCACCATTGAGCTGCTTTCACTGTGAGAGCCCCTTTTGGCCCATTTCCACCATTGGAGAAAGAGAAGGAGCAGCTGGAGCTCGAAGCAACCTCTCGGATCAGCGCAACGGGATTCACCAACCTCTACATTGGAGGTCGGATCAATAAAAAATCATTCTTTACTTTTTACTGTTTTGCTTCATGAACATGTTTAGATTAGTTTTTATTTCAGTTTAGCATCTCTTATTTCACATATTATTTGAACTGCTACTAAGGAATCCATTGTCCTTAGTAGGTACTCATTCGTACAAGCTAGGGGTAAAACCCCAGCTACAGTTATGCTGTTGGATTCATCACTTGGCCCAAGATCATTGGGGAGAGTATAGAGAACTAGAGTCAGAGCTTTTGGGGATGAGAATGCTTGGTTTCATGGAGATGCATGTCAACACTAAGGCTTGGTTGTAAACTTCTTCATATTTATTTAATGCAAGTTGATTTCTGTCCCACATATATTGTTGTTGTATGATTTCACATGTATGTTGTTAGATTCCTTAGTCACTAACATAGATTAGTAGATTATATTTTGGTGGTTTCGATATGTTTGCGTGTTGAAGCTTATTGCAGGTACACAGGGTAATGATCGAAGCATTACATTCCAGGTGTCTATGGCATCTAGGGAGAGTCTTCAACCTCTATCTTCTATTTGTTCTGGATCTGAACCATTCAGACCAGTGGAACACCTTGCTATCCGCAGGAGGTGAAATATTCCAACTAACATCAGTATAGATGGCATCCACTTTTGTACTAGCATAGGAAGGAAAGGGAGGATGCAGACGTAGGTTAGGATGGGAGGATATGTTAGTTAGTACCATTGAGGGTTGGGTATTCCTTGATACTGATTTAGTGGTAGTAGGTACCCTTCGTGATTGATTAAACCAATGTAAACATAAAGCTAATGATATGAAATATTAAAGGGTTAACTGTTAAAATAATTGGGGATGCTAAGATAATTATGTTATATTTATGTGTGTTCTACTTGCATGGATGATTATTATTATTAGGCAAGATGAAGTTTTCTTGTAGTGCATTTATGACCTATGCATACACTGGCCACACACGCATACTTTGCACATGTACACTAGTATCTTTATATAAATAGTTAACATGAAAAAGTATTGTAATGTTGTTTTGGATAAGAGTTAGTTGTGTATTAATGAATAATTGTTTAATCATGTGTATATAAATAACCAGTCAATTCCTTTATCTATTAGTTATGTATAAGTAATGCATTAGGAAGTAATCATTCATTGTCAAGATAGAATTGTCATAAGATGATCATAGTATTTAGCATAATTATTGTTTTATGTATACAAGTGGTGTTGTTTTATTAACATTCTCATTGTTGTAATCTCACAGATCACATAGGGTAACCAATAATACACATAGAATCATATAATCATAACATACACATGAGATAGAATGGTAAGGTAGAATAAAAGTTGTATTAATAAGTCACATGAGGGTCCATACATACATAAAACTGAATGAAGTTCTCATTTGGCTCAACATCCTAATATATATGATTACAAATGGTTACAATTAACTACGTATTGGTTCGATGAACTGACACAACTTACACGGCCAACCTAATCTCCGATTAGTCGGCTACTCGACTAGTTGGCTCACTGACTAGCTCCTCCAACATCTCCCCCAGGAAATTTTTTTTTTGTTGTCTCGAAGAAATAGGGGAAGCACTCAAGATTGCGCTATCTGAGGTAGTTACTTCTACTTTGGTTTGGCTTCATGGGCTGTGTAGTCAGATGGTTGGTCATTTCTGCACACATACTTCCACAACGGCTTCTGCCGTAATGGCCAGTTGGTGCTGAAACTCTGCCCAATTCTATAGCACTTTTTGGATATAAATAGTCAAGGTTGTGATGCCTGATATAGTTGACATGTTCTCCTGGAGGGAAATATCAGTGATGCTTTCCATGTCAGGACTCATAAATTGAACCTTTTCTTTTGCTGTAGCCAATAGTCTCTTCATTTGTGGGCAGATTGTGTCCAGTTTGTCGAGACTTGGTTGTTAAATTTTCATATTCTTAGCTAAGACATCAGTATTTCATTTCATTTTCATGACAAAATCATATAAATAGGATCACTGAAAGATAGACAAGCACAACCATAAAAAAGGAGCACAAAGATTTATCCTGGGAAAACCCTAAAGGGAAAAACCCAACAAAAGCTTCCTCAATATAGATGCCCCAAAAAGATAAAAGATAAAACCAACAAGGAGATCAAAGCCTGATCCTCCTCCTTCTCCAGCTACTTCTCTTCTCCACTAATGCGCTACACAAGTGAGAGTGTGTGTGTCTCAAATGAGGAGCACTACACCTCTATTTATATTCATCTGTTCACTTAAGTTAACTCATTTGACATGTAGACTCGAGTTAAATCATGTAGGATCGAGTTACACATGTAGGCTCAAGTAACCACACTGGGGTGCTAATGACCCACCTTTACAATTAGAGGGGACTACCTCATGACTCTTATTAGTTCTTCCAATTATGGGCATCGGGGTACAATGTAATACAAGTGGTTCTCCCGGTAGGACCATCGGGGACCACAAAAAGATACATATAGAATATTCTTTGAAGTTACAATATTTCAACACCCCCCCTTAACAAGAAGGGTATTCTACAGCAACATCAACAACAACAAGAGTAGAGATAGGGGACATCATCAACATCAGCAGAGTAACACATCTATAAATCATTGGAAGCTTTTCAACATCATGTAGTCTTCATCTTCAATATTCAATATTCATCATCAACAACATATTCAGGCTTTGATCAGCAACATCTTCAGCATTTTTATCTTTCAATTAGCAATGACATCTTCAACACTTGGACCTTTCGATCAGCAACATCTTCAGAACTTTGACTATTCGATCAGCAATAACATCTTCAGCATTTTGACCTTTTGATCAGCAACATATTCAACACTTTGAATATTCGATCATCAACATCTTCAGCACTTTGACTTTTCGATTAGCAAAAACATCATCATATTCTGATCTGTCGATCATAATCATCATCACATTTTGATCTTTCAATTAGAAACATCATCATCATACTCTGATCTTTCGATCAGAAACATCATCAACATAGAAACATCATCATCATACTCCGATCTTTTGATTAGAAACATTATCAACATACTCTAATCTTTCGATCGGAAAAATCATCATCATACTCTGATCTTTCGATTAGAAACATCATAATCATAGTGCGTCATCATCATACTCTGATCTTTAGATCAATACATCATCATCATCATACTCTGATCTTTCAATCAGTATGTCATCATCATCATACTCTGATCTTTCGATCAATATGACATCATCATCATCAGCAACAACCTGCAATCCACAACTCAAAAAAAAAAGTCTTTGGATCACTTTTGGACTTAAAGTCCAGGGATGATACAATCCCACCACATTCTCGACAACCGAAGTTACCGGATTGATTACGGGAGAATTAGTCCCTATCACTTTAGGACTAATTCCAAGGACGATGCAATCCTACCACATTCTCGAGGACCGAAGCCACCGGATTGATTATGGGAGAATCAGTCCCTATCACTTTAGAACTATGTCCAAGGATGATGCAATCCTACCACATTCTCAAGGACCGAAGCCACCAGATTGATTACGGGAGAATCAGTCCCTATCACTTTAGGACTATGTCCAAGGATGATGCAATCCTACCACATTCTCAAGGACCGAAGCCACCAGATTGATTACGGGAGAATCAGTCCCTATCACTTTAGGACTATGTCCAAGGATGATGCAATCCTACCACATTCTCGAGGACCAAAGCCACCGGATTTATTATAGGAGAATCAGTCCCTATCACTTTAGGACTATGTCAAAGGATGATGCAATCCTACCACATTCTCAGGGACCGAAGCCACCGGATTGATTACGAGAGAATCAATCCCTATCACTTTAGGACTATGTCCAAGGATGATGCAATCCTACTACATTCTCAAGGACCGAGGCCACCGGATTGATTAAGGGAGAATCAATCCCTATCACTTTAGGACGATGTCCAAGGATGATGCAATCCTACCACATTCTCGAGGACCGAGGTCACCAGATCTATTATGGACAGATGTCTCGGGATGATACAATCCCTCTTCATTCTCAAAGATCGAGGTCTCTGGATCACTTTAGGGAAATTTCCCAGGGATGATACAATCCCACCACGTTCTTGAGGACCGAGGTCACCGGATCTATTATGGACATATGTCCCAGGATGATACAACCTCTTCATTCTCGAAGACCGAGGTCTCCGGATCACTTTAGGGCAAGTGCCTAGGGATGATACAATCCCACTGAAACATCACTACTCCCCCTTTCGGGGAAGATATTTTCGAACCACACCAAGCTTGTCTCGAAAGTGTTCGAACTTCACTTGGGACAGAGGCTTTGTAAACACATCAGCAACTTGTTCATTGGTACTCACATACTGGAGCTTTATGGCTCCCTTCTGCATCATATCTCGAATGTAGAAATATCTGATTTCTATGTGCTTTGATCTATTATGAAACACAGGGTTCTCTGTTATCTTTATACAACTTTGGTTATCACATAGAATCACGGTAGTGTCCAAATCTAGTTTGAATAATCCTGACATTAGCTTCCGAAGCCATATGGATTCACAACTAGCAGAGCAAGCTGCTATATATTCTGCTTCGGTTGTGCTTAGTGCAACACTGGATTGCTTTCTACTAAACCATGAGATCATAGCAGATCCCAAACTATAACATCCACATGATGTGCTTTTTCTATCTGAGATACTTTCGGCCCAATCTGCATCTGTATAGCCATACAATATATACTCATGGCTATTATCATAATATAGACCAAAGTCTATAGTTCCTTTCAAATATCTCATCACATGTTTTGCAGCTACCAAGTGAACCCGTCTAGGTTGAACTAGATATTGACTTAAGGTGTTCACAGCAAAACAAATGTATGGTCTGGTATTTGACAAATATATCAATGACCCAATGATCTGTCTATAATGAGTCACATCCACTAACCCTGATGAGTCAGCAGTTAACAACTTCAGGTTGGAATCCATGGGTGTGGACAAGGCTTTGCATTCCAACATGTTGAATCTTTTCAATATCTCTACTGCATACTTTCCTTGATTGAGAAAGATTCCTTCTGAACTTTTCCATACTTCCAGACCTAGGAAATAATGCATTAACCCAAGGTCTTTCATCTCAAATTCTTCTGCTAGTCTCTTCTTGCTTTTCATAATCTGTTTCTCATTTCCTGTGAAGAATAAATCATCCACATATAGTAGTAGGATGACAGGTTCATCTTCTACAACCTTGAGGTAAAGGTTAGGATCATATTTACTCTTGGTAAAGCCCATGCTTGACAAGAAACTATCTATCCTCTCATACCAAGCTCTAGGAGCTTGTTTAAGACCATACAAGGCCTTCTTCAACTTGCATACATGAGTATGTCTATCTTCAACTTCAAATCCTTGAGGTTGTTCTATGTAAACTTCTTTTTCAATAACACCATTTAGAAAAGCTGTTTTCACATCCATCTGGTGTAAGTCCCACTTCATTATGGATGCAAGTGCCATGATAGTTCTAATAGAAGTATATCGTGCTACAGGAGCAAATGTCTCTTCATAATCAATTCCCTCTTTGTGAGAGAAACCTCTGGCCACAAATATTGCTTTATACTTCTCGATACTTTTGTCAACTGCATGCTTTATTTTGAATATCCATTTGGAGGATACTATACTCTTTCCTTCTGGTTTGGGTATATCCCATACATCATTCTTCATTATTGACTGGTATTCTTCAATCATTGCTTCTACCCATTCTTTCTTCTGTACTGCTTCTTCATAGTTTGTAGGTTCTTGTTCTACCAGATCACACATCAAGGCTACATAGTTGGAAAAAGTATTAGGTTTCTTTCTTTCCCTTGTAGAGCCTTCAGGAGCTCCATATCGTTTTGCCTCTCATAAAATTTCTCTTGTCCAAGCAGGATTTCTTTTTCTTGATATCTCCATCATGGGAGGTTCTTGTGGTTCTGCCATGTCATGTTCTTCAGGAGCTTCATCTTCAGGGAGACATGTAGTTTCTTTATTTCTGGGTGGTGTCTCTTCTTCATACACTTCTTCAAGTTGGCACTTCCTAGATCTCTTGAGATCTGCCTCTTCATCAAATGTCACATCTCAACTGATTTCCATGTGGTGGAATCCAGGAATGTAGATTCTGAATGCTTTGGATACTTCACAATATGCAACAAATATCCCCTTCTTTCCGGAAGGGTCTAATTTGGTTCTTTTCTTAGTATATGAATATATACTGGAAAACCAAATATCTTGAAGTGACTTACCTTAGGCTTCTTTCCCGTGAATATCTCTTCTAGAGTTTTGAACCCAAGAGCACTGTGAGATATTCTATTTTGTACATACACAGTAGTTCTTTCCGCTTCTGCCCATAGGTGCATTGGAAGATCTTGATCATATATCATTGTCTTCACTGCCTCCATGATGGTTCTGTTCTTTCTTTCTGCTACCCCATTCTGTTGGGGATTGTAGGGAGTATTTAGTTCCCTCTTTATTCCTGCATCTTTGCAAAAGGCATCAAACTCTTTTGAGGTGTACTCTCCTGCATTGTCTGATCGGATAATCTTAATTTTCTTGTCAGAAAGATTCTCTATCAAGGCTTTGAACTCCTTGAATTTCTCAAACACTTCACTATTTTCCTTCAAGAAGTATATCCAAGTATTTCTTGAAAAAATCATCAATAAATGTGATATAATATTCAAAGCCACTTAAGGATGTGGAAGACATTGGACCACATACATCTGAATGAATAAATTCCAACGCACCTTTTGTTTTTGTTTCACTCTTCAGGAATGGATTCTTGATGTTCTTTCCCTTCGCACATCCTTTGCAAATGCCTTCATGCTTGATCTTCATGTCTGGTAATCCCGTCGCTACTTTGTTCACATGAGGTAGAGCCTTGTAATTGATGTGGGCAAGCCTTCTATGCCATAGTTCACTAGGGTCAGTGGACTCATGCACAAAAGCTGTTTCTGAGTTTTCCTTGAGTTTATACAAGCCCCCTTCTTCACCAATGATGATTGCATCTTCAATATTATTTCCTTTGGGCCACATAAGTACTTGACCATCTATGTTGGAGTAGGGCCCCGTAGCTACAGGAAAAGCTTCCATTTTGGCGGATAGACAGTTTTGGCAAAGGTATAAGAGATAAGGTAAAGATATGACACCATAGCATGTTTCTAGCTGCAGAGCAGTGCTGAAAACTATGACTATCGGGATAGAGAAGTCAAAGAAGACGACAATACCTGAGCGGCCGAGAGGAGAGAGCTCACCCAATGCATTCAAGGGAGGGGCCGAGAAGAGAGAGCTCACCCACTGCATTCAAGGCAGTAGCAGAAGATAGGAGGGCTTAGCTACCCTCATAAAGGAAAAGGAGCAACGAGGCCAAGGTATTGAAGACGAAGGATAGAAAAGGAAGCGGCACCCAGTACCTATGATCAGCACTGGGAAGCGTGGAAGACCGCAGAGAGCTGTGGTGTGACGAAAAGAGGTAGTTCAAGTATAGATAGACCGACTGTTACAGTTAGGGTTTTTGGGTTACTGTTGGGACAGGCCCACAGTGTTGTAATGGTGAGACCTTCGGGCCACCTATAAAGGGATGTATTTTGTATTGTAAAAGGTTAGCTAGTTAGCCATTGAGTCATTTTAGCTAGTCAGACAATTAGAGAGTTAGTTGATCTGTTAGCTCATAGACACTCATGCTATGGTTCTGTATTCAGTCTGTAGTATCTTACTGTAACCAGCAGCTGGATCGTAGGAGTATGTATGTAACAATCCGTAGGGATTGACAGAGAGAGAGAGAGAGAATATTGTAAGAAGGCAATATAGAGATAGAGAAGAGATCTAGGAGAGAAGGGCTCCAGGAAGTGAGTGCGAAGTTACCCAGAAGATCTCTAGCTGCACACAGGTTACAGCAGAACTATGTACTCTCTTAAGATATAATAAAACACAGTTCTGTGGACGTGGATTCTACCCTAGAAGTGAACCACGTAAAACCAGTGTGTGATGTGATTATTTCATGTGATTGTGCTTTACTTAGTTGATATCTGTTATATGTTACATGAATTTTGTATATCAGTTAGTAAATGTCTGTATGTCGATGTCCTCATTCAGTTATAGCATTGTTAAAGGTTAAAGGTGAATTTACATGTATCAAGTGTCTGCCGATGAGTTTATCAGCGCTTGTTTCACACAGTCATAAGTCCCTTTGTTAAAGTGTTTCCAGAATACTTATTCAGCCAGTTAAGTATAAGTTGAGATAGAGTGCGTTGAACCGAGGAAGTTCAAGCCAGAGTGTTTAATACCTTGTTGAAAGTTAACCAAGTCAGTCCACCCAGTGAGATAGCCTTTGGATTGGGGGGGTCGTAGTGGGTTGTACTATAGAAGATATTGCGTTGGTAGTAGGTGATATTGCATCGTCAGAGGAGCTGTAGTGTGAGATATCGCTGGTCACGGGTTAAGAGGAAGAGAGGGTTGCGCATCGCCAGAGTCGCTGTGATGCGATAGGAGTCCTTCCCCTATCAGAACCCACGAGTGAGAGAGAGACACGCGTCGCAGAGAGATCTCGCTGGTTAAGAGAAGCGACGAGAACCCAGGATGCTACAGAACCTGGTTAAGGACACCCGAGTCTTTGGCCAACCCATAAGATCACTTCGGGTGAGACTTCAGGCCGTTTTGCGGTTTGTTGTCGAAAGGGCCAGTGAGCTAGGGGTATTGTTGACATATATATAATAGTAAAACCCGGGTCTGCCCATAGAATCAACAAATGGTTCCATTGCCGTCTTTGAACACATTACAGAGCTAATGTTCTGTTGGCATCCTTCTAGAGACGAAGTCAACCAGTGGCTTGTGTCTAATGAGAAAGAGTTTGCTGCACAAGAGAACAAGAGTCCTAGACTGAGTACAGAGGACTGGTTGCAAAAATATATCTACACAGACCTGCACACGATATTTTTTGCGACCTATGGGAATGAGCTATACGACTGGTTATCAAAGTTGACTAGTTAGGATATATTCATAAAGAAAATAAACATCGTGTGGACACCGGAGCTGATTCACACTGTGAAGAGGATAGACAATCCCATTACACGAGCAGTCGAATTTTGGCTTGCAAGTGTGCTAGAAGGCTTTGTTACAGAGTTTGCAGTTGAACAGAAAAAAAGCTTCAGCGAGGCTGAGCGGTACTTCTTCAAAGGATATCGCGGTAAGTACCTAAAATCTTTAAACTTGTCCATTAAGATGTTATTATATGAAAAAGGAGTAATGGATATAGTTTCTGACCAGTAAGCTAAGAAAGTGTGATGTCACAAGAGTTTGAGAGTGATCTTGATGATATTGGATGTACACGTAGTGGCAAGAAATATAAAGTAGATTTCAAATCTTCCATATTTGAAAACAATTCAGGTAATACTAGACAACAGAATCACAGTAATATAGAAAGAATAGAAGGGGGTATCCCTTACCAACCTGATACCCCACAGAAAATAGCTGGGACTCAGAACAATCCCATAGGAACTCCATCTATTAGTTCACCTGCAACACATACTACCGCTACATCACCTCCATCTACACCACCAAGTGGTAGTAACACAACAAATTAGCATCCACCACATAGAAATAGAATGGGGGATGACATGAAGTTACCTACCTTCAATGGTATAGGGGCAGAAGACCCAGAGCAGCACTGGTTTCTATGTGAAGCCGTGTGGACCATTAAGGGAATCCATGATGATAATATTAAACTTGTAAAGCTGGTCACCACACTTCAGGAACGAGCCTTAACATGGTATATGAAGTATACCTCAGCGATACCCAGAACACTTATACAGGTCTGGACTGCCATGGTTAAAGAATTTAAGAAGCCCAAGTCTGAGTCACAGTGTATCATAGAGCTCAAAGACATTAAATAGTTACCTACAGAGTCAGTATGGGACTTTGACTAGAAATTCAAAGCTCTCATAGACCAAGTTAGCTTTGAGTTTGCGCCAGAGCAACATAAGGAATGGTTCATCGCAGCACTGCTTCCGCATATTAGACATCCACTGATGTAGTAGAGACTCCGTATGCAGGATGAAGAGTTGGAGATGGCTGTTAGAATAATCAACCCATAGTATTTACCCACTTAGACATTATTTCATTTATTTTGTCTTATTTGCCTAGTCCATGAGTCCCACCATGTGCAAGTAGCTAGTTGCCTATCCATAGAGGTCAAACTTGCTATTAT
>LPNX011061400.1:66895-182325 GCA_001517045.1 Pseudotsuga menziesii | reverse complement strand
TGTTATAGCTCCATATTCAGTCTCCATTGTTGATAATTTTGCATGATCAATTGTTAATTGCTGTGAGTGAAATTAATCTACTGCAGGCCTGAATTTCTACAATGGAAATGAAACTAGAGGCATCACCTCTAGCTAAGACTAGTACAGGTATGACAAAACTGCAAAACCAGTTAGCAAATCTCACGTTACAGATGCATGAGATTAGAAAAGGAAAAGAGATTGCACAAGACATATGGTGTATAAAGTGTAAATCATAAGGACATACTAAAGATAACTGTCCAGTATTTGTTGAATACTTAGCAAGTGGGGCTTCTAACCCTTTAGCATAGACTCAAGGGCCGTGGTGTGAACTATGCAGAACAAGAGGACATCTACCTCAGCAATTCCCTTTACTTAAGAAGTATGTACAGACACCTAAGAACTTATACTGTACCTTCTGTAAGTTAGTAGGACACGAAGACCATACCTGTAGAGCCTATGATCTCATGGTCGATAGAAAAAATGACTTGTACAGAGTCCAATCAAAGACACCGGGTCCAGCAGCAGGACCATAGCATGAACCGGCCCCTATAGGTCGTGGAGGAGGATTCAGAGGAAGAGGCTGTGGAGGAGGCTTTGGCCGTGGTGAAGGCTTTGGCCATGGTCGTGGACCGGTTACTTGTTACAACTGTGGAGTTGTAGGACATTATGCTAGGGACTGTCAGAGCCCTACTACGACATGTAATTATTACAAATCTTACGACCACGCTATAGAAGAATGTCCTACCTTGATAGCCAAGATCAGAGAACCTAATCCAACAGTACATCAAAACATCCAGCTTATCCCTGCTGAGCAGAAACAGCTAGAACCAAGAGTCAACATTGTGACTCACAGTGGTGCTTCCAATAGTGGGACATTGTAGGATAGTGAAAAGAACACAGGACCAGAGTGGGTGCACAAAGCTACTAATAAATCAACACTACTCGACTTGAAGAAGAATAAAGAAATATTTCAGGAAGCTAAAAATTTCTTTGATGAACCTATACAATCAGGACCCCAGGTACAGCCGTCTAGGGGCGTACTACAGCAAACACCTTGTGGCCTTAGTCCTGTGGAGACATCGCAGGCTACCACATCAGGAAGATGCGATGAGGATGAGTCGACAGGAAGTGTACAATCCTTCCTGCAGAGTTGCTTGAAACTCATAATAAATGAGAAAGCTATCACAGAGCTTCAACACATCATAGATCAGTATCTGCCATCTTCTTCCATGAGCAGTGCGCATCATGATGTTCATAATATTATGGGCCATACAAGAACAGGAAAAGAGATGCGACTCATAGCACAAGTTGGAGAATTTGAAATGGATGAGGTAATCCTAGACTTAGGATCAGAGGTAAATGTTCTGACTAAGCAGACATGGGAACAGATGGGTAGCTCCAGGTTAACCAGATCACCTATCCATCTATGACTAGCCAATCAACAGAGGGTATCACCACTTGGTCGATTACCACAAGTGTCAGTTGACATTGACGGAGTTCGCCATTTTGCAGACTTTGACGTTATATAAATCATTGGCGATAGTAGACCGTATCTAGCTCTACTAGGTATTGATTGGGCAATCGATAACATGGCTATTATTGATTTAAAGAAAAGAAAAATGACCTTTGAGGATACACAGATCTGGGTCATCGCATCGTTGGATCCTTTTTAGGGTCCTAGATATATTGAACCTATCCAAGCAGAGGATGAGGCGCGTAATATGGAGAGCCTCTATTAGATGACCACTAATCAAAGCGACTACATCAACCCAACTGCAAAAGGAGATATCAGTTGGCGATGCGACAACTCATGCGCATCGGATTCGGATGTTGGTCTAGAGAACTGGCAGAATAGACTTTATGAAGTCTCAACTCATAGATGTGCACATTTGACGAAGTCACTGCGATGGATCGGAGCAGAGCTTAAGGATATTCCATCGTTTGATGGCTTAGTGGATGTCAATGACTTTTTATACTAGTTTGAACAAGAAATTCCTCAAGAGCAGAGGATGTCAGCGATTGAAATTGCAGTAAGAGCCACACATGCAATATGGTGGCATGCACACAAGCAACATATCGCGTCATTGGACGACTTCAAGAGATTGGTGGAAATCAGGTTTTCCAATGATAAAGAGTGTCTATAGAAGAAATATACAGGAGAAAGTGACCCCAGGTCACACATTCAGAGTTGTGAACAGAATTGGTCGGACATTCCCGAGGATGAATGGGTTCACCGATTCATTCACACTTTAGATCAAATTCCAAAGAATTGGTACACGGAGACAGAATTGCGCAGAGGAAAAACTACATGGCCACTTATGATAGACAAATTTGAACTCACTTTCACTTTTGAATCTAAGTACCCAAGCATTAATCAGGATTTAGACGTTATAAAGATTAATATCTTTGAGGATTGCATCCTATCAGTGTCAGCTCAACCTGAGTGGGCTATCCAGTTAGAAGAGGTGCTAGAGTGTTATAACTTTGTATCAGAACTAGAGGAGGAGGATGAGGATCCTCTCAACATTAACATCCCGGAGTCAGAAGGGACTTGCGATGTTGATGGACCAAAGCTAGAGACTCCAGCTATCATGGAGCCTATCAAAATTAAGAAGATCAACATTGGTACAGACACAGAACCAAAGTTGCATCCATTGGAGACTATTGGAACGATGAAATGGTAGGACGCATTGCAGATCTGTTACAGGACTACCAGGACCTATTCCCCACTAAGTTCATGGAGATGAAGGGAATAGTTGGAGACTTGGGAGTAATGAGGATACCATTGAAAGAGGATGCTAGACCAGTTAAGCAGCGCCCATACAGATTAAATCCTTGGCATAAAGAAAAAGTTAAAGATGAGATCGATAAGATGCTAGCAGCAGGCATCATGAAGCCAGTGGAAGAAAGTGAATGGGTTAGTCCCATGGTTGTGCAAGACAAGAAAACCAAAGGAGAAATTAGAATCTGTGACAATTTACGCAAACTCAACGATGCATCACTTCATGATCCATTTTCGACACCTTTCATTGATGAAGTTCTAGACAATGTGGGAGGACAGGAGGTCTACTCCTTCATCAATGGATTTTCAGGCTATCACCAGATTAGAATCCATCCAGAAGATCGATCTAAGACCACTTTTGTGACAGAATGGGGCTCATTCCAGTATACGGTAATGCCCTTTGGTCTTAAGAATGCACCATCTATCTTTTCTAGAGTAGTAGTTGCTGTATTTAAAGAGTACATCCATAAATTCCTAGAGGTTTATTTTGATGATTGGACTGTATTTGGATTAATTGACAAGCACATAGGAGATTTAAGACTGATGTTAGAGAAATGTAGGTAGTACCAGATTTCTCTGAACTTGAAAAAATGTATATTCTGTGCACCATTTGGTATTTTGTTGGGTCATATTGTTTGTAGACAAGGCTTGATGGTAGATCCCGCGAAGATTGCCATCATTGTAAACCTTCCAGCACCCAACTCAGTCAAGCAATTGAGGACAATACTTGGTCATACTAGGTATTATAGAAAATTTATCAAAGGTTATGCAAAGATCACAACACCTATGGAAAAGCTGTTAAAGAAAGATGTAAAATTCCTATGGAATGAGCAATGCCAAAAAAGTCTAGACACCCTTAAAGAGAAGATGGTTACAGCACCCATCCTAGTATTCCCAGACTGGACCAAGACATTTCATGTACATGTGGATGCATCTGGCATCGCACTGGGGATCGTCTTAACCCATCTCGGAGAAGGAGGTATCGATCACCCTATCGCATACTCAAGCAGAAAACTATCCACCGCAGAAAAGAACTACACCACTACGGAAAGAGAAGGATTAGCCATGGTGTATGCTCTACAGAAATTTAGGCACTACCTGCTAGGTGCCTCATTCAATATGTTTACTGACCATTCCACTTTGAAGTACTTGGTCAATAAGCCAGTGTTAGGGGGACGAATCTGCAGATGGTTACTCCTATTCCAGGAGTATGATTTTGAAATTATTGTCAAACTAGGGAAATTAAATGCTGGACCAGACCATCTGTCACGGATAGACTCAGGAGAAGAGCCAAGTAACCTAGAGGACAACTTGCCCGATGCGCAATTGTTTTCTATTCATATCGCAGATGAGTACTATGCCGATATTATTCACTTTCTCACTACAGGATGGGAACCTGTTGAGTTTACCAAGCAATAAAAGAAACAGCTAGCTGTCAAAGAAGCAGAATTCACTTTGATTGCAGGACAATTATATAAGTTAGGTCCAGACGAAGTCCTGCGCAGATGCGTCATGCCCCACGACAAAGAGGCCATTATCAGAGAAGCACATTCTGGTACCGTAGGAGGTCATTTCGCAGAAAAGCTGACTGTGCAGAAAATCCTGACCGCAGGATTATGGTGGCCTGCTTTACATAAGGATACTAAGGAATTTTGCAGATGCTGTGATATTTTCCATAGGGTAGGAAAATCTTCATAGAGAGATGAAATGCCGCTGCGACCACAGATTACGCTGCACGCATTTGACAAGTGGGCTATAGACTTTGTGGGTCCTATCAACCCACCAGGAAAATGAACTGGTGCGAGATACATCATCACAGGTATAGAATACCTCACCAGATGGGTGGAGGCTAAAGTAGTAAGGAATTGTGACGCTGCTACAGCTGCACAGTTCCTCTTTGAGAACATTATCAGTAGATTTGGATGTCCAGTAATTTTGATGAGCGATCAAGGCACCCATTTCTTGAACCACACTATTGAGGCCTTGACGAAGGAATTCCAGATACAGCACCATAAGATCACTCCCTACCACCCACAAGATAATGGTACGATGGAGGCCTTTAATAAGATTCTAGAAAACACTCTTATTAAGATCTACAACAGCCAAAGAAATGATTGGGACCTTAGGGTTAATTCTGTGTTGTGGGACTATAGGACGACATGTAAGAAACTTACAGGACATACACCTTTCAGCTTGGTGTATGGACAAGAGGCTGTTATGCCTATGGAGTATATTATGCCCAGTCTAAGAATTGCTCAAATCACCAGGATGACAGAGAAAGATACCACAAATGAAAGGCTAGCGCAGCTGCTCGCCTTAGAGGAAGACATGTTCATCGTAGGATTCCATCAGAAAGTGCAGAAGGCACGAGAGAAATCTTGGCATGACAGGCATGTCAAGAACAAGATTTTTCAGATAGGAGACGTAGTCCTCCTCTATGACAGTAAGTTTGTGAAGTTTCCAGGGAAATTCAAGACGCATTGGTTGGGGCCATACCAGATTCAGCAAGTTACAGATGGAGGAGCCATTCAACTTAGCAAATTGAACGGGGAGCTTCTTCCCACTTTCATTAATGGAAGTAGGCTTAAGCTTTACAGTTCTAGCCAATCCATACCCCAGCCTTAACTCAGACAGTTATGAGAGTGCAGATGTCCAGTGTAGTTGAAAGGAGAAATCGCACCAGTAGTTAGTCTACACTGGCAAGTAAAAAGCATTCGTATGAGGAGAGTTTCAAAAAAAAAAAAACTGTTTAAAGTTTGTTTTGCATAGGTGAGGCGGTGTGACATCGCTGTAACGCGATGATTCCCCATGCCACGTATCCAGTTTTGAAAAACGACAGAGGGCCAGTCAATTCGCCTTCTGACAGGTAGTTAATGAAGAAATGACTGGTATACCTTACCATAGATTTGGAAACAACATATTAAATTTTCCAGATTTAGTAAATCTTCGACGAGACCGGTGCCTGCACACAGGGTTCGAGGGAAATTTGATCGAATTTCAGCATTTAATGAGGATCGAAACGACGGGTGTGGTCTCTTCCATGCATTAATACCACCGACGGGTTCAACCTAGATGACCGTTGCGTCCAGGATTATAGCCTTCAGCATAAAAGCAGAGATCATTCATTCAAGACGGTTACTTTTGGAAGATCCGAGAGCTATAGAGTAAGTTGTTAAGTGTTCCATGTGTAGAGATAATTTTATTACAGAGTGCTGTGATTTCCCTATTTCGCAACCATTGCCAATCCAAAGTATTGCACCAAGTGGGTTCTATCCAAGGAGGAACCTCTAGAAGACATTGTGAGATGATTCGAGCGTGGAGGCCTTGTGTCCGTTATGGAAACACCACCCAAGAGTATGAAACCAAGTTCATCATAGGCCAGAAAACTACCAAGGATGAGGAGTCAAGCTCAGATAGTAGACGAGTCCAGCCTAGAACAACGAAAAAGGAAAAGGAGGAAAGTAAAATTGAGAAACAGACAGAGAAGGCCAACTCGGATGGCTATGCGTGTGGAGTTTCCCAGAAGATCTCATGGAAAGAAAAAAAGGACCAATAAATAGGCATCCGAGACATAGAAAAACAAAAGGAAAAAGGAAAGGAACGAAGGTTCTCAGAATGGAATTCAAGGCCTGTATAGTTGGTACGAAAGGATCCAGACTGAATGAAATGTTTGAGAAGGCTGGAAGATACAGATTTTCCTTGTGATAAAAGTTCTAACCCAGATCAAGAGGAAAGTATATCTGTGGAAGACTTCTCAAAAACCTGAAGATCCTTAAAGGTCTCGCAAGCGACGAGAGAAAGAGCATGACAATAAGGGAAGGAAAGATAAGAGAGAACAACGAACTAAGTTACAGAAACTATGGAGAAAGAAGTCGTAGGACTTCGGCAGAAACTTACAAAGACTTCGCAGGAAGCCAAGGAGAAGCTACAATAGGAGAAGCCCACTGGTAGTGGCTCGAGGACGAGCCACAAGTAAGTGTTAGGGGACTATTGGAGTAGGGCCCTGTAGCTAAAGGAAAATCTGCCATTTTGGCAGATAGACAGTTTTGGCAAAGGTATAAGAGATAAGGTAAAGATATGATGCCGTAGCATGTTTCTGGCTGCAGAGCAGAGCCGGAAACTATGACTATCGGGATAGAGAAGTCAAAGAAGATGACAGTACCTGAGCGGCTGAGAGGAGAGAGCTCACCCACTGCATTCAAGGCAGCAGCCGAGAAGAGAGAGCTCACCCACTGCATTCAAGGCAACGACGGAAGACAGGAGGGCTCAGCTACCCTCATAAAGGAAAAGGAGCAATGAGGCCAAGGTATTGAAGACAAAGGACAGAAAAGGAAGCGGCGCCCAGTACCCATGATCAGTGCTGGGAAGCGTGGAAGACCACAGAGAGTTGTGGTGTGATGAAAAGTGGCAGTTCGAGTACAGATAGATCGACTGTCACAGTTAGGGTTTTTGGGTTACTGTTGGGACAGGCCCACAGTGTTGTAATGGAGAGACCTTCGGGCCGCCTATAAAGGGATGTATTTTGTATTGTAAAAGGTTATCCAGTTAGCCATTGAGTCATTTTAGCTAGTAAGACAATTATAGAGTCAGTTGATCTGTTAGCTCATAGACACTCGCGCTTTGGTTCTGTATTCAGTTTGTAGTATCTTACTGTAACCAGCAGCTGGCTCGTAGGAGTATGTATGTAACAATCCGTAGGGATTGATAGAGAGAGAGAGAGAGAATATTGTAAGAAGGCAATATAGAGATAGAGAAGAGATCTAGGAGAGAAGGGCTCCAGGAAGTGAGTGCGGAGTTACCCAGAAGATCTCTAGCTACACACAAGTTGCAGCAGAACTGTGTACTCTCTTAAGATATAATAAAACACAGTTCTGTGGACGTAGCTTCTACCCTGGAAGTGAACCACGTAAAACCAGTGTGTGATGTGATTATTTCATGTGATTGTGCTTTACTTAGTTGATATCTATTATATGTTACATGAATGTTGTATATTAGTTAGTAAATGTCTGTATGTCGATGTCCTCATTTAGTTACAACATTGTTAAAGGTTAAAGGTGAATTTACATGTATCAAGTGTCTGCCGATGAGTTTATCAGCGCTTGTTTCACACAGTCATAAGTCCCTCCGTTAAAGTGTTTCCAGAATACTTATTCAGCCAGTCAAGTATAAGTTGAGATAGAGTGGGTTGAACCGAGGAAGTTCAAGCCAGAGTGTTTAATACCTTGTTGAAAGTTAACCAAGTCAGTCCACCCAGTGAGATAGCCTTTGGACCGCGGGGGTCGCAGTGGGCTGTACTATAGAAGATATTGCGTTGGTAGTAGGTGATATCGCATCATCAGAGGAGCTGCAGTGTGAGATATCGCTGGTCATGGGTTAAGAAGAAGAGAGGGTTGTGCATCACCAGCATTTCTGCGATGCGATAGGAGTCCTTCCCCTGCTAGAACCCGTGAGTGAGAGAGAGACGCGCGTCACAGAGAGATATCGCTGGCTAAGAGAAGCGGTGAGACCCCAGGATGATACAGAACTTGGTTAAGGACACCTGAGTCTTTGGCCAACCCATAATATCACTTCGGGTGAGACTTCAGTCCATTTTGCGGTCTGTTTCCAAAAGGGCCAGTGAGCTAGGGGTATTGTTGACATATATATAATAGTAAAACCCGGGTCTGCCCACAGAGTCAACAATCTATGAAAGCAACTCTGAATCCTTTCTTATCTAAAGCTGAGACAGAAAGTAAATTTTTCTTTAAACCAGGTACATATAATACTTCTTTCATTTTTAAGGGATTACCTTATTCAAGTTTGTAGCTTGCTTCACCAAATCCTTTGATCAGATATTGATAGTCATCTCCTAGGGATACTTTCTAAGGAGAGTTATTTTCTTCAAGTTTGGATAGAGTTTTCTTTTGTCCCGTCATGTGCTTTGAAGCACCACTATCAATAAGCCAAGTATCTTCTCCAGGAGTCATAGACCCAAAGAGAGCAGAAAACAATACATATTCTTCCACATCTTCTTCTCTTGCTTGCTTTTTTGAAGGTCCTTCATCTTCTTCTTCTTCATCCTTATCTTCAGCTAGATGAGCATGATATCTTTTGTTGTTGTTGATCCTCTACTTATATTCTTTCTTCTTTATAGGAAAGTTTCTAGCAATGTGTCCTATCTTGTCACAATGGAAGCATTGAAAACTAGAGTAGTCCTTACTTGATAGACTTTCTTTTGATCTTTGGAATCTTCTGGGAGGTTGATGCTCTTTGTGACTTCCCTTCTTGAAGATGGGTTGATTCCTTCTTCTTTTTCTGGTATGAGTAGCTAGGGCTTGATCATACTCTCTTAGTAAGGCTTCTCTATTTGCCACTCTAGTATCCTCTTGAATGCAATCTTCCCATACCACATCAAACTGCATGCTTTCCTTCTTGGCACACATCATTTGAATGAATGATTCCCATGGTCTAGTGAGACCATTGAGAGTAGTCATAACCATTTCATCTTCATCAAGCTTATCTCCAATAGCTTCTAGTTGCTATTTGATCTGGGAAACCCTTGAAAAGTAGTATTGGATGGATTCTCCATGACTCATCTTGATGCTCTTAAGTTGAGCTCTTAGATTCATCTTCCTGTTGATGTTTCTTCCCTCAAACATTCTGGAAAGGGCATCATACATTTCTTTTGGAGTCTTCTTGGATACACTTGAGGAATCAAGTGATCCTTAATGGAGTCAACAATAATTCTTTGTGCCCTAATCATATCCTTTCTGTGCTTCTCCTTGGCTTCAGATTCTTCAGATTCTTACACTTCTTCTTTGACATACTTATCAAGATCATTCTCTTGGAGAATGAGACCAATCCTGTATTTCCATGCTCGAAAATTCTCTATGCCTTCTAGCTTGTCTTCAAGCTTAGTGCTTGAAGTCATCTTGCTAGAGAATTACAAAAAATTAAAATTTTGTGGAATGAGAAACTGACCTTACCAGGAGATGTGCTTGAATGAGGTGAGTTGACTGATGTACTTGGATTCTGGAAATCTTGATTCTTCACCTTTCAAATCAGACGATTAAGCTTCTGCAGAAATGCCTGTCACTGTTTCTGTGATATCTCCGTAATTGCTGCCCCTCTGTGTCTGAAATTTCATACTGAGGTAACTGCATATGTCCTTGATCCAACAACACAGGTTTCATCAAAATTGGTTTCACCAATTTGGATTTATGATCCTTTTCCCATGGTGACCTGTTTAGGGATGAATTCTGCAAGAGGCTGGAACCCTAACTTGGAGGGATCATATCTCCCAGAATATAGTGAATATAAGGCTGAATTTTGGACACAGTGTACAAAAGGATTTTATCTTTGGCCTCTAAAATTTTCAGCTCCTGAACCTTCTCCAATATCTAGATATAGCGAATGTACCAAAACTTCGTAGTTTTAGTATTTAGGGTTTTTCTAGCTCGGGGTCAAACTAGGGTTTGACTTTCCCGGAGTTTCACTCAACCAAAAAAATTGATCCAGGTCTCTAGACTTAAATTTTTATGAGGAGAGAAATCCTATGCTTGGATCACTCAAAAATTCTTCTTCTGCAAGAAGCCCTAATTTCCCACACCAAAAACTAAAAATGCTTGGAATCGAATTCCGCTTCGACAGAAAGATGCGCCCTTCAATGGAGAGTCAGCCTAGCCTTCTTTTGCTGATCAATTGTGGAGAGAGAACCAAAAAGTAAGAATCCCTAGATTCTATAGCTACACAATGTCTTCTTTTCAGGGTGGCTCTGATACCATGTTAAATTTTCATATGCTTAGCTAAGACATCAGTATTTCATTTCATTTTCATGACAAAAGCATATAAACAAGATCACTGAAAGATAGACAAGCACAACCATAAAAAAGGAACACAAAGATTTATCCTAGGAAAAACCTAATGGGAAAAACCTAGCAAAAGCTTCCTCAATATAGATGCCCCAAAAAGATAAAAGATAAAACCAGCAAAGAGATCAAAGCCTGATCCTCCTCCTTCTCCAGCTACTTCTCTTCTCCACTAATGCGCTACACAAGTGAGAGTGTGTGTGTCTCAAATGAGGAGCACTACACCTCTATTTATATTCATTCGTTCACTTAAGTTAACTCATTTGACATGTAGGCTCGAGTTAAATCATGTAGGCTTGAGTTACACATGTAGGCTAAGGTAACCACACTAGGGTGCTAATGACCCACCTTTACAATTAGAGGGGACTACCTCATGAATCTTATTAGTTCTTCTGATTAGGAGCATCGGGGTACAATGTAATACAAGTGGTTCTCCTATTAGGACCATCGGGGACCACAAAAAGATACATATAGAATATTCTTCGAAGTTACAATATTTCAACATTGGTAGTGCTTGTTGTACCCACTGATGTGCTTGTTTTTCTAGTTTCTGTAATTTGGTTGTTTCTAATACAATATGGTCTTGTAGTTTAGTCCTCATTGTTTCTTCAAGGCCTCGCCTCTTTTCTAGTGCTTGAATTTGCTCACGAGTCTGGCAGGTTTGCTGAAATACTTTCCCATAGTAGGTGTTCCATTTACGGAGTACTTCTTCTGTAATGATGGATTCTTCTAAGTGGTCCTGCAGTACCTTATGAGCTTTAGAGAACGCTGTGTACTGCTGCCTCAGTAATCTGTATGTTTTCTCTTTTTTATCTTCTTTAGTAAGTTGTAGCTGTGTTTGTAGGGTCAACACCATAGTTTCAAATAGATGATATGCTTTTTTCAGTGGCTTGTCGGTGTCGGCCTCTAATGGTCCCAGTATGACTGTTTGAATTAAATTTCTGCAATTTGAAAGAAATTCAATTTGTTCTTTCTTAGTGCTATCAAGCTTCTCTCATCTGGTGTGGATTCTTGTTGTTGCTTCTATCGCGAGGGTTTCTAAGAGTTGAACCAACTCTCTATATCTTAATTTTACTGTGTCAACTACAGTAGTCGATCCTAGTTGGCTGAGGTAGATCACTGTCGGTCTTTATTATTTGTGGTGTTCCTTTTTCTTTTTATCTTTTGTCTTCCTTTTGTGTCTATGCTGGTCTACCTGTTGTTCTTCTTGTGGTTCTACAAGTGGCTGATTTCTAGGCTGCTGATTTACCAGCTGCTGATCTTCATCGGGATGAACTTCATTAGATGGGGGAATTCCTATTTGGATCTCTTGGGTAGGGCTTGCAGCTCGGTGTGTATCCGAAGAGGTTGAAACGAGTGATTCAGGGTTTGGCAGAAGTTCTGGATTTGGAGGTGGTGATGGAGATGGTGAGTGGTCTGGTGTAAGTGGCGTGGTTGGGATATTTTCCGTCGATAGGGGATCTTCGACTTCTGGTGGCGGGTCAGCTAGGTCATCAGGGTTGTCAGAGAATAGGTTGTCGACCTCCTGATTGATTGCTAATGTATATTCTTCGCCATTTTCTTCCAAGTCTCCTACTGGTTCATTGGCTGGTTGATTAATACTTGATGGAGTAAAGGATGAAATGCGGCTTGCAACGACTTAAGAGGTTTTGTCAAGGTTCCTTAAGAATGTTGATTTGATACTTCTAATAGTTCTTGGTTTTTGAGGTATATAGCTGATTTGTTGTGAGAGTTCTGGTGTGTTGATATAGACTCGATTAATGTGTGGTTTGTGGTAATTGTCTGAGCAGAGGTGAATAATTCAGGAATTTTTTCAATAAATACCTCAAATTCGTCATCATGCTGGAGTCTTTTTTTTAATGTCTTCGACATAACATTTTTACAGATGTCTACAGGATTAATGGTGGTTGGCTATGGGATATCTTCTTGTGTGATCTGGGTTGGGGATGGGAGTTGGGGGGGGGGGTGGAAACTAAATCAACAATATTCTCTTTGACTGAAGGGTTTGTAGTTTTTACCTTTTTTGGTCTGCCTTGTTTTGCTCCTGAGTCGACGAACCACTTGAATTGTTTTTTGACTGATATTTTAGTTGCTGCAGCATCTTTTATGATGTTGAGAGCAGTAGCCAACAGTTCTTCTTCATCTTCTGTCTCTGATAGGATAATTTTTCGCTTCCCCTTCCATTTTTCTTGATTTTTTTTCTTTTTCTTGAGGCTGCTATTTTCTTTGCTATTTTTCTTAAATTTTCTTTTGTCATAGCATACTGTGGATTATCTGATTCAATATATTCTTCTATCTACTCTTCTCTTCCCTCATGTTGATGATTTGGGATGATACTTTGTTTTATCGGTACGGTTGCCTAATGTTCAGTCGGTGCACTTTCAATTTGGAGAGGCGCGAAGATTTGTGGCTGATTTCGGTGCTCTTACCTTTAATTCAATTGCTTTCCTCAAACCCTGCACCAGAACTTCGTACTCAGCTGTATTATTTGTACATTCAAACTCTAATCTACATGAGAGAAAATGTTTATTCTTCTGGGGGTCGAAAAGGACACAGCCTGCCCCTGACCCTTCTAATGTCTTAGAGCCATTAAAAAACAAAGTCCAAAAATCACTAACTACTGAGAACAAATCTACTCCTACTGCTAAGTTTACTATGCTACAATCAATCTCATCAGCCTGTGAGAATCGAAGAAGATCAGGCTGAGTGTCTGATGTGTTGCTGGCTTCTTCTACTTGGTAATTACCTGGCTCCAACTCAATAAAATAGTTTCCCAATACAGAATCCATTGGTTCATTTTTCTCATTCAGTTGAGTAACATTGTATCTCATGTGAGGCTCCCTTAAAATCTTAATATGGTTCGGACTTCCTTTGTATGGCAACCATAAGTGCGACCAATCCGAGGCAAAATATCCATTTAATTTGGCCGACCAATCTCTGCTCAGGACAAGACCGTAAGCATCTGGTATATCAGCCACCACGATGTTAATGACTTAGCACACTTTATCATTGGATGCCAGACGGACTAGGACGTCTTCCATCTCACCAATTACCTTTACATCTGTCTTATCCAACTGAACAACCCTCCAAGTGGATGGCTTAGGCTGCCCATTTATCTTTTTACAGACTGATATTGGCATGACATTAACTGAAGCCCCTGAGTCTACCAGGCAATTGTGCACGTTATGATTGAAAATTTCAAATGTAAGGAGGAAAGGTGGATGTTTGCTTTTAGACTTACCTCCAACACTGGTTTCTTCGGTTTCTTCTTCTTCCTGAGGTTGATTGACAGTAGGCAGCTTCTCGTCCGATGCTTCAAGTGCTTTCAATAGTTTTTCTTTTTGCTGCGGCACTTTACCCATTTCAAATAGTGAAACGTTTGCCTTTGCCTTCTTAATATCTTCCACGATGTCATAATCCATCTACAATTTAGTAGAATGTGGTTTATCAACCTTTTCTTCACTGGGCTTGGTGAACGTATCAGTCTGCCTAGGATCCTGACTGGTAATTGTGAATTCAAGAATTTTATCAGCTATGGACTTACTTTGAAATTTCTTAACATTCTTTTGCAGCCTTTTGATTTTTGGGAGAATGAGACTATTTTCTTTAATTGGCCCCTTGCTCCTTGTTGTCACGTTAGTTTCCATAACGTCCTTGTAGCCCTGATTCTTTTCTTCTTCTGCATCAAACAACGAAACCAAATTCCATAAAACCATGGTTTCCTCTTCTTGTTCCTTCGTCGAAGTAGTATTTTCCTTTATTTCTTCTTCTCCCTCTTCCATTAACTTAGAATCCAACAGCTGATTCATAACCAACGTCATTGAGTTTATCCATTGAGGACAATTTCTTTCAGAGTGTGGTTGTTGGTGGAATGTGCAAAAAATTTTCCATTCCTACTTCTGTCAGATTCATAGATGCAGTATTATGAGGAGGAGGTTGAGACTGATTGTTATCCTCTCTTTTCTTATAATAGGGCCTATAGAACTTTTGTGTTTCCTTCTTTTTCTCCAGATCTATGATTTTGTTGGAAAGCTTCTGCATCATTTTTGCCATATTTTCAAGATCGGGCGATTTATCCTCCTTTGGTTTAGTAAAAAATAAAGCCTTCCTTCCCGCACCTTTCTCTCCTGACTGTTCTGGATAATCTTCAATACTTTCTCTTTCAGCCTCCACTACTTCTGCCTCGGCATAGGTTTCTGCCAACGTAGGCTTGGCCCTTATTTTGGAAAACATGGCCAACTCAGGGCCTAACGCTAAAGTATAATATTCAATCAGTACCTTGTCAGAAGGTTTATCTGTTTCAGAAAAATTCTTGAGATATGCCACAAACCTTTGCGTTAAACTGTACACCTTTTCCTTTCTTTCTTTCTTCAAAGCACATAGTCCTTTCATCAGAGCTGCATGAGTCTTCTGAGTTGCATATTTACTTCTAAAGATCCTTTCAAAGGTATTCCAATCAGGGATAGAATTTGCAGGTAGCCTGAAGTACCATGATGCTGCAGCTCCTTTAAGGGTATGCAGGAACAGTCTGCAAACTACGTCTTCATATTCCCTGGCCCTTAATCCTTCAATTTCCAAGTAAAAACTTTGTAGGTGGTCATCTACTAATATCCTCTCACTTGGATCGAACTTGGGCAACATCTTGTCAAAGGCTTGAGGTAGATCATGTAATGGAGGGGTCGGGTTTAACGGTGATCTGGCTTTCCAAGTAGGTGGTGGATTTGGTGGGTTAGGTGGTGGATTAGCATTTACTCCTGCCATGAGTCTGGGTGGAGAGTGAGGAGGTGAGCCAATGGGAGTGTGAGCAGGAGAACTGTGAGGGGTATCAGGGCCTTCTTGATTCAATGGTAGCACAACTTCTTGTAAGGCTGTTTCTACAAGTTCTTCCCAGTCCCCAACCAGTACTGAGTCTTTTACTATAGGACAATCTTTTCTTTTATACTCTCTTCTGGGCAATTCAGGGATGATTGGGAATCCTCCAATCTTCTTCACATATGCCCTGGTGTGTCTTCTTAGATCATTAAACACTTCGTTTCCAATAGAATATAGATGTTCTCTACTCGTTTCTTCTGGAATTGGATTATGAAGCCCACTACTTTCAGAACTATTACCAGTGGAATAATCTCAGGAAAACAGGTTTCCTTGGCCAACCATGCACTGGCGGCCCTCCTTCTAGTGCCAGAACTGTTGAGGCCTGGAAATTCACAGGAAACAACAGCAAGGGATTCTCCCCAGTCAATGTTCCCAACTAGCCCGTGACTGTTTGGTATGGGGAATTCGTCCGGTTTGCGGTCCGACTACCGTAGGTCAAAGTAACAAAAACAAAGGTTTTACCGGTTGCGGCCCGGTCCACCGTGTATATTTTTTGTATTTTTGACTTTAAGTATGATATGCACATGCCTAATTAACAATGCAGGGTGATAAAGATGCAAAGAGTAGTCACAATGTGATGCGCAGGTTCTTACCTCTCATCTTAGAACTCGCAAGCATCCAAATCATGCAGGAGAATAAATACTAACTAAACTATCTATCCCTAGGGAGAAAAATTATCATTCATTGGTCAGTAATATATTTTGTACATGCATTATGAAAAGTTATAGATAGCTGATACTTCTTTCAAGACACATGAACACCTCTGTTGGCATATCCTCCGACATGAATGTACTGATATATAGATGGAGTTCATAATCCTTCTCTTTTTCCTGTTCGGTCAAGGGTTCCTCAATAGGCTGATTTGTTGCTTTGGCCCTTGCTGGTATCGATAGCTTGGTATTGGATTGTCGAGCTAGATTTTGGAAAGTCTCATCGACTCAAGGATAATAGTCGAGAGGTTTTGCTTTTACTTTCGCCCCCTGCATGTTCCAGACTACAGCGTGGTCGAGCTCTAGTTGAATGTGTGCTATTTTTGGTAGACTTCTTCGGATGCTCTGAGGCACCCTCCATTTGGCTGTCTAGATTTTTAGAGTCTAAAACCAATTTTCCAACAATACTTTTCCATTTGCTAGTTCTTTCAGAGTTCCATTCTGTGAAAATGGTTTGAAATGCCACATGTGATATTTGCATGGTTCTTGGAACTGCTTATCTTTGATTGGACATAAGTGGTACATGGCTATCCAAATTATCAGTCATGGGAACCTGATATTCCAACCAACTCTTAGCATTTTTCACATATGGTCTTGAGCATGTCAGTGACATATTTATCCCAATAGTAAATTTTCCCTGATTCTGCTATTGTGTCGACGACCTCCAACATTTCTAGCTTCAGATTGCTCACTCGGGCTGTAGGGGTGAGTCATGTCGCTATGATTTTGGAAACTATTTATGGTGTACAGGCTTGTATTTGACTGATCATCATCCCTTTTGAATTCTTTTATGATGGTGTCCCTGCTAGTTGTTCTACTAATCCGTCTTTTATGCCAATAGGAGCAGGTTCACCCTGGTTTGAAAGTCCGATACGTTTGTATATGACCTCACTTGAAATTTCGACTGGTTTGTCAAAGCAGATTTTTCCATTGTGGTACCAGCTGATGATAAATTTTACAGTGGTTTATTTTGTCCCACCGAAACTTGCCATGAAAGGTGTATTCATGTAACTCGTAATGGTGCTACGACTTATTTTCTTTGCTTCCTGTGTCATTTTCTTATCTACATAGGCCCATTTTTTTTTTGCCCAGATTTTTTCCCATGAAGTTTCCTGTACCTTTGCACTTTTAATATTCCTTAGTCTTTTTACGAGTGGGGTTTTGTTGGTTTCTAGGTCTTTTGTTTTGGTAGCTGCGGCTCTAGTTTGCTTTGGATCCATTCTGTCGGTCTCTTGGTTGGTTGTCTTCACAGGGTTTCTGTTTTCAAATTTATGAGTAAATGGTTGCTCTATTTCTTCAAAATGAGGTGCAAACTCTTTCTTTGATGTGGTATTTATAGGTGGAGTGGATGGCAGTTTTGTTGATGTAGGTATTAATGGCAGAAATGACTGTCCAGGACGGTCTGTTGCAGATGCGTTTAATGTGTTTTGGTTTTGGTGCTCCTTCTGACCGTAGTCATGAAGGTGTGATTTGACCTTTAGAGTCATTGGTCGATGTTGATTGTGAGGATGGTCAATGATGGTATGTCGATGATAGGGATGTCAGTTTTCAAACTGTGGTTTACCATGTCTTTCAAGATTTCCTATCATTTTGGCTTATAAGTGTCGGCTCTTTTTTTTGTTTTTGAGATTATTAGATTTTTATAGGTTTTCTAAGCAGTTATGGTCGTTATTATTATTATTTATTTATTTATAGTTTTGGTATCATTTTAGTCGGGCACCATTGACAAGTTTTCTAAATACTATGCCTTGTAACTTTAATAGTCGGACTGATCCATTGGCATGAATTTCTTTGACAATGTAAGGTCCCATCCATTATGTGTGTATATTTTTCGGTTTTCCTTTCACTTGAATGTTATACAGTAGAGTCAGATCCCTTATCAACATATTTTTGTTTTTAATGTTTCGATCATGCCTAGCCTTCTGCTGTTGTTTATGAATTTCTTGATGTTGTATAGAGAGCAGTCGGTGTTCTTCTAGTTTTCTTAGTTGCATCATTCGATCCCTCCTACCTTCTTCGACATCAATGTATAAGATATCTGCTATTCTAGGTGTTTGTTATCAAAAATGTAGTGGAACGAATGCTTCTTGGCCATAGACTAGTCGAAACAGTGTTTGGTCAGTCGAACATTTGTATGCTGTCCTATAAGCCCATAGCACTGCATGGATTTTTTTGTCCCAATCGTCCTTGTCGGTATTACAAATTTTTTCTAAACCCTTTGTTAGTGTTTTGTTAAATGCTTCTATTTCTTCGTTCGATTGAGGGTGATAAGTTGTGCTTCGTCGGTGGTCAATTTTGAACTGGTATGTCAGTGCTTTGATGGTTTTGTTAATGAAGTGTGACCCTTGTTCATTGATTAAGGTTAGTGGACATCCAAATCTAGTAATTATGTTTTCATATATGAATTTAGTAGCTACCTCACTAGAACAAGTTTCAACAGGTTCTGCCTTTGCCCATTTGGTTACATATTCTACTGCAGTTATTATGTACCTCGCACTTGTTCTTTTTGCTGGTATTGGGAATGGTCCTATGAAGTCGATGGACCAAATTTCAAATGTCAGGCTTGGGTTTACTGATATCATGGGAATTTCTGTATTAGGCAGAGGTCGGCCCAGTTGTTGGCATCGATCGCACTGGATAACAAAATTTTTGCAGTCCCTATGCAGTGTCGGCCACCATAGTCCCGACTGCTAGCCTTTCTTGGCAGTTGTATCTGCCTGGAAATGTCCTCCTGCTGGTCCATAGTGTGCTTTATGCATAATATCTTCTCTTTCATGTTCTAATGCACATCTTCAGAGGATGTCGTCCAAGCCCATTTTATATAAAAAGCTGTTTATGATGTTGTATGGTGCAGCTTTCATGGCTATGATTTGTTTTTTCTTCGAGCTCATGCCATCTGGTGCTTGACCATTTTCCAAGAATTCAACTATTTCTTCCAATTCTGCCGAAATAGGTTCCATTCAGAATAAATGTGCATCCGACAGGTCATCTTCTACTCCTGTCGGCTCCTCCCCCATGTCGATCCTTGACAAGTGGTCGGGTCTGACATTTAGTTTTCCTGGTCTAATGACGACTTTGAATTCAAATTATTGGAATAGTAATAACCATCAACAAATCCTCCTATGGTGCAAAGGTTTGTTGACGAGGCATTTCAATGCTTGGTGGTCAGTATAGAAGATAAAAGGGTTGGCTAATAGGTAATGTCAGTACTTTTGTAGTGCAAAGACCATACCTAATGCTTCCCTCTCTGTTGTCGAATAGTTTCATTTTGCTTTGTTTAGTTTTCTGCTGCTATATACTATTGGATAGTCCATTCCATCGTCCCCTGGTTGCGTTAAAATCGTGCCTTTTGCTAGGCCTGACGCGTCAATATGCACATGGAATTTGATCGACCAATTCAAGAAACTGAGGATAGGTGCTTTGACTAGTTTCCTTTTTAATGTATCGAATGCTATATTGCATTACTCTATCCAGTCAAACTCCTGATTTTCTCTCAATAGTTCTTCCAATGGATAGGTCATATCTGAATAGTGTCTAATAAGTTTTTTGTAATATCTAGTATGTCCCAGTAGTACCCTGACCTATTTTGGATTCACCAGTGGTTTCAAGTCAAGGATAATTTTTATTTTTGCAAAGTTGACCTTGATTCCTTCTTTACATACAATGTGCCCTAGTAGTATTCCTATAGGGGTTAGGAATATGCATTTCTTTATGTTGAGAGATAACTGGATTTGTCGGCATCGTTCCAACATGATCCTTAACCATTTGCAATGATCTTTCAACATGGAGTAGATCGTCCAATCATCGAAGTATACTGCCATTGTTTTGTAGATATATTCTTGAAATGTTTTGACAACGATTCTCGAAAATACCGCAGGTGCATTTTTGAGACCAAAAGGCATAACTCTGTAGGAAAATGAGCCGAATTCACATACGAATGTTTTTTTTTTCTGATCTTCTTTGGCTATTTGTACTTGGTTATACCATGAGAATCTGTCTATAAATGAGTAACATTCATGTCCTACAACTTCATTTAAGATTTTGTTTACATAAGGGGTTGGGAATAGGTCTATTAGAGTGACTTTGTTTAGTTCTCTAAAATTGACACAAATCCTTAGTTTTGTTGGGTTGTGTTTCTTCGGTTGGACGACCATTGGGATTTCCCATTCCGACTGGTCGATAGGGTAGATATTTCCTGCTAAGAGCATATTATTGATCTCTTTCTTTACTATCTCTTTGTATTTATGAGCTAATTTGTATGGCCTTTTCTTCACAGGTCAGGCATCGGGTTTGATGTTGATCTTCATTTTGTCCATTTCATGGACTATCCCTTTGTGATGTTTATAGTCTTGAGCAAAGACATTCTGGAATTCTTTCAATAAGTTTATTATTTCAGTCGTTTTCTCTTCACTCCAGTAATCGCCAATTTTTTCCATCTTCAGTCGTTCATCATTTGATATGTATAACTCTTTGGTTTTAATTTTTGCATCTGGCAATTTTGGTGCCTTGGCTTCATTAATCGGTCAAATCCCTTCTTTGAACTGTGAAAATGTAGTAGGGAAGTCTACTACAGTCATTCGTTCAGTGTCCTCTTTGTCAGTTGTGTCGACTTTAAGTACTGTTCAGATTGGTTTTGTTGTTTCTGAGTGATATGATTTCCCTCAAAATCTTTTTCCTTCTGTATTTTCATTTTCCATTTGTAATCTTGTCGACTATGGTATTATGTTGGTTTGAATGTTATTGCATGATATTTTGGGTTGATCATGGTTTGGTATCAGACTGTTGTTTCTAGTCGGTTCTATGAAAGCTTTTATCTGCTTTGCAGTTTCGACTAGCTTTTCATTTTGCGGTATAAAACTGAAGTCCTTGATGAAGTTTTCTCTTATTTATTTCCATTGGAATGTTTTGCCTCATTCTTCTTCCATTTTATACCATTTATTTGGTAAGTTAGCTAGCGTCGAGGGTAATAGATGTGGCCATGTACGTTCATATTTATAGCCAAGTCTTCTCCATTCTCTTTCACATGTTCTTATGTGCTCGTCTAGGTCTTTCCCTTGGATGAAGACATGTATTTGCACATGTTTAGTTAGTTTCTTTCCTCGGAATCTTTCTACGAATTAATTTGAAGCTATTTCCCAAGTCTGCAGTCTCGACTGATGGGTGTCCCACCATCGAGTAGCTTGTCTTGTAAAGGTTTCTACCAGGATTTGTAGTCAGCATGTTCACCTAGGTTTTTAGAGACTTGTTCTATATGCAGAATTGGGGATTCTCTTTCTTTATACCTTGGGTTTGGTCTAATACTTATATTTGTTGGAGTTAAAGTAGGGTATTCCCTAGTTTTCCTTTCGAATATTTTTGGGATGATGGAGACTGAGAATAATTGATGGGTTGGTTTCTTCTGTATAGCCTGAATGGTCCAACAACCCCTTGCTTGAGTTTCGTATTTTTCGACTTCCCAATCATTTAATTCTGTGTCCGAATTATATCCTACTGATTCTTGGTTTCCTAAGTGAAGCTCATCATAGATATTGGGTTCAGTGTAGTATTTGTTATTTTGAATTTGATATAACTGTCTGATGTCAACTTCTTCATCGATGGGTTTAATCCAAGGTTTTCCTTGGGAAGGATGAATAGGGATGATAACTTTTTGTGTGTTCCCTTTTAATTTTATCCTTTATTTCTCTAAAGATATTAATGCTTTCATATTTCTTCCCCATGGTCGACCTACCAAGGCTGGGAAGGAGCTAGATCCTTCTTTAGGGTTGATGATTTCAAAGTCGAATTTAGTCGATATTCCTTTTATTGTTGTATCAACATTTCTCCAAACCTCGATGGGTTCGATCAGCCCCTGGTCGTCTAACTTGAGGTATATGCTTGATTCATATAGTCGAGGTCTACCCAATTGTTCCCATGTATCTCGAGTCATGATATTTACTTATGAACTGAATCCAAGTACAACTTGTTGAACATGGTATCCTTTGATTTCCAGATTGACAAGTGGGTAAGTGTCGCTCTTGTCTTTTTGGTTCAGACTGCATATATTTTTGGTTTGTTTTTCTGAATATTGCTGTGCTTCATATTATACAATAAGTCAATGAATTGGGACATTGATTTATCATTCTGTACTAACTTTATTAATTCTTTGACTGTGTTTTGTCAATTGTCATCGACTACTTCTTGCCTAAATTTTTTTTTGAACATGTCTGATGCATTGTTATATAGTTGTTTTTGTTTTGTCAGGTTAGGATAATCATTCTTTTATTTGAATTTACTTATACATGGATTATCATTTCCAATTTTTGTCCCTTATCAGGTTATTATGTGCAGGTTCTTTGCATTCATTACATTATGTTTTTGAACACATGAAAAGACATTAATGTTTTTCCTTTTATTAATCTTGTCGAGCATGGTGGGATAGTCCTCTAGCGAGTGATCGCCCATGCCACTGCTAGTACAAAAATTTAGATCAGTTCTATCCTTGTATGGATAGTCTGCATAGTGGTGTCCTTCTTTATAACATGTAAAGCATTGGATGGGTATTCGTGGTCGATTGTTGTGATTTACAAAAAATTGTCCTCGACCTCCATATCCTCCACGATGGTTGTCGAACTGGAACTCATATCGATGACCTTCATATATTTGATTATTCGTCTCATTTTGATCATTAATTCTTTGGATGTTATCATTATTTTGTATGACTGCATTGGTTTGGTATACTGCTTGATAGTTTTTTCGATTCTTTAAGTTTAAGTGGCAGTCGACAGTTGTGTGAATTTTTACTTCACAAATTGCGTACCACGATGCTTTGTCATTCTTCATGTTATATGGGAAATCTTTCATTGTATGTTCTCCATGTTCTTGAGAAATGTCACAAAAGCATTTTGTCTGAACAAAATAGACATCCTATCGACTTATGTCTTGTTGACAGTTATCTTTAGTGTGTTTAGCCGTGCATTTTGTGTACCAGACATCCTGATTTTTGAGGTTTATCTCTTTCAAATATTTCTGCATGATTTCTAGTTGTTCCTCCAGCCTAGTGTCAACGGGATATGCTGGGAAATATTCATCCATCTCTACTTGCAGAGCTTTGGTAAGTGTGTCTTTGTATGTCTTAAATGCATCCAAGCTTATGTGCCACCGAATTTTCTGTGATAGACTTGTCAAAAACCACTGAATTAATAATTCTTCATCAATTACATAGTCTAGTTGGCTGAGGAGGTCTTTCCATCTCTTATCATATTCCCAGATGGAATTTGGTGGTTTCTGATATGTTGTTTTCAACTTTTTGGCTGCTAGATGTTTTGCATCTGGTGTTTTAAAGAAATATAAGAATTGTGCCTTAATGTCTGCTTTGTATGCTTGGGGAGTTCTCTCGATATAAGTCATATACCAAGTTAGTGCTCTTTTTCGTAAAGCACCAGCGAACTGTGCCATCTGTCCCTCTTCGACTGTAACTTGATTTGCCTCCCATACTGACTCACAGATGAACCAGTTTCATCTAGGGTCTTCATCACCCTCATAGAGGGGAATATGTGCCGATTCGTAACCCATGTTAGTGTCGCTGTCTCCTTTGAGAGGTGGTGGTGGGGGTGGTAGTGGGATACTCTGTGTATCGCTTTGTTCACAGCTACTATCAATGAAACTGTCGTTCCCATTGGTCATTTTGTTTTTCATTTCTTCGCTGACAAGTGGTCGGGTTGGGTCGACTTCTTCTATCGATGTCCAACTACACTATGTGTTTGCAGGTCCAACTGTTCTGAATTTCACAAAGTTGTGTTTGGTAGGGGGGTGCTCCTTCACGTGTCAGGTAAAGCAAATGGATACCTCGGTTGGAAGGGTATGCTTGAAGTGTTACCCAATTTCCTTCCTCTGGTCGATGGATTACTAAATTATTATCTTCATTTACTTCATCTTCTAGTCGGCTCCATATACCGAACTCACCAACTCTTAGTCACAAGTCTTCTTCAACAATGGATTGAATTTGGGTACTCAGATCCATTGGAGACAGAGGTCTTACCTCCTGGGGAATTTCTAGTTGGAGAGCTTCTCACTGCTCTATCCATAAGTCTTCTTCCATGGGTGATGCCTCTTCATCCATGTCTTCTTCCTATCGGTCATGAATAGACTCTGGCAGATTTCTTTCTTGTTTTGTCATCCCAGTGGTCATTCTTCTTTGCAGTGCTATAGCCTACTGTCTTCTTTCTTCCCTTCTTTTTAGTCTCTTCTCCCTTTCTAACCTCTGCAAATCTGACATACTTTTATGTGTCACTGTCTGTTTGATTTCCTTCTTAGCTTTACTTTTCATTGTTGGCGATGGTATTTTCAGTCGACTAGAATCCTTTTTACCTTACCCCAACACATGACCAATGACCCCCCATAGCCTACCTGACACTTTTAGAAAGCTCGGATAGTTATGTTTATTTGCTTAGGAAGTACTCCCACTCCCTTTCGAAAATGAATTTTCCCACTTCTTCTGTTTCTCCGCCCAGTTAGAATTTGGTGGTGGTTCGTGTAGTCATGGACGCAGTTCTACAATATGGCCCACTCCCTTCTCGATTAGGATTTTGAAAAAAAGGGTCGGCAAGGAGCAAAGGAACTGCTCGATGAGGTCTGTATAAAACCTTTTCTTAATGCTTTCGACTGAAATTCTCTCCTCCACAGCTTTTTCTTCGTAGAATTCCTCTATGATCTTTTCAAACCACTCTGATAGGTTTGTTCACCCGCCTTAAATCAGTTTCTCCACTAGTTCTTGGTTTTAGTTGCTTCCATCTTTTTCATCCATAAGATTTTTCAAAAGCTGAGGTACCGACTCTACAAACTTCTCATGTGTTTCAGTGAAGAATTTATCCTTCGCCTGAGCAATGGTTAATTGGTTTCTCCTTCCGTAGTTCTGTAAATAATTTGCTACCATACGCTCCCACCAATTCTTAATCTCTTTCTCTGATATCATTGGCTTATGGTCAGTACATCTCTATATGTACTACCGGCAACAAAACCAATGTTGTAATCTCACAGATCACATAGGGTAACCAATAATACACATAGAATCATATAATCATAATAGACACAAGAGATAGAATGGTAAGGTAGAATAACAGTTGTATTAATAAGTCACACAAGGGTCCATACACACATAAAACTGAACCAAGTTCTCATCTGGATCAACAACCTAAGATATATGATTACAAATGGTTACAAGTAACTACCTATCGGTTCGATCAACCGACACGACTTACACGACCGACCTAATATCCGATTAGTTAGCTACTCGACTAGTCAGCTCACCGACTAGCTCCTCCAATACTCATAATTATGTTTGAATAGTTAGAAGTGTCTTGTTTAGAAGTGATGGATGTTGTAATCATAACAATCATAGTTGTCTCTATTATTAATAATAAACACAAGTGTCATTGTTGTCTTAAATAAGTTATTTATTTATTTTATTTATTTAGATTGTTGTTCAAGGTTGAATGGAATGTTATTATTGAGAGTGATTGGTTGATTAATATAATTATATTCTATTTACTTATTATTTAAACCTTAAGTGTAAATCAAAACCAAGTTTTCCAAATCTAGGTTGATTGAACAATAAATACATACAAATCCTCATCATTAAATAAGTCATTTTGTTTATTTATTATGTTGTTCTTAAGACATTTAAAGTGAAGTCATATTTATCCTATATTAAAATAAACCATAGTAAGTTAAATCAAAATGGAAAAATTAAATGAGCATTTAACCATTTGATTGCTCGAAAGAAGGAGAATTCCTAGAATTAATATTATAATTATTTTATCCTTGGTTAATATGATAGTATTAATGGTTTAGAATCTCAAAAACATGGAGGTATAAGGTGGTGGAGTAAGCCGGAATTCAAATGAAGATGGAAAATGGTATATAGGCAATATTTTGGGGGATTAGTAGGAGGGGTTCTTTTGGAGTGAGGAAAGTTGTATTTTTTTATGAAGCAGAAGTACTCCAAGGAGGTGGAAAAATCAAGGGGATTGGTTTGTGAAAGTGTACTATTGATCTATGTAAATGGAAAAAATATGGTGAACTGAACGATGGAAATCTTCTCTCGAGATCATTGGTTTGTGGGATCGGGGGCTAGGAAACCCATTGGTTTCCCAAGGCTAGCATGAAAAGAGTTGGTCGACAGGGTGGTTTATTAGTTTGGCCACTACTTCTGGGTCAAGAGGAGTTGTGCAAGAAGAGTACAAGAACATAAGGAAACCTACTCCAACCTGCAAAAATTTAGGTATTCTACATTCTTAATTTAGTCATTTGTTTAACAACTTGAAATAATGCAAAAGAAAGTAAGAATTTAGACTCTACTATGATGTTAGTATATTATTGTTAGGATGTGAATTATGCTATGCATTCCTTGTCCTAGAATCAAATAAAATTTGTAAGTTTGGTAATCAACTTTATGTTTAAAAATTAGAAATATTTTTTCCCAATATGAAAAGAAATTCGTGTTAGATAGCATGTATTGGATTCCAGTTTTAATATCTAGACACAATTACATCTAGACACAATTACAGTAAAAGTAAGTGTAAACTCATAATGAACATACTTCACCATACTTTATATTAGAGCATCGAGCTTAACAAACCTTGCATTAATTACACTTCCCTTCTTGTAATGGTACTAACAACCCTCTGAGAGGAAGGGCGTTACACTTAGAAGTCCATTCAAACTTTACACCTTTATTTTGCAAGGATGTGATAGGATGAGCCAATTTCAAGAATCCTTCAATGAACCTTCAGTAGTGTCCAACTAATCCCATGAATTATCTGACTTTTGATACATTCTTAGGTGTTGAACATTCCGTAATGGCTCTTATCTTATAAATATCTATTGAAACACCTTCTTCATATATTATATGCCCTAGGTAGTGGATTCTTCCTTGATAAAAAGAGCACTTGCTTAATTTGGCATACAACTAATGTTCTCTAAGAACTTACATTACTAGTCTTAGATGCTCTTCATGCTCTTCTTCTATCTTGGAATAGATAAGGATGTCATCCAAGACATACAATCACAAAATTATCTAAGTACTTTGTAAAGACTTCATTCATTAAACATATGAATACTACAGGTGCATTTGTTAAACAAAAAGGTACTAATGTGAACTCATAGTGTCCATACCTTGTTTTGAATGATGTATTACTAATATCCTCATTCTTAATTCTAATTTGGTAGTATCCCACCCTCAAATATATTTTTGAAAACACCTTGGCTCCTCTCAATTGATCAAACAAGTCACCAATTTTCGGCAAGGTGTACTTGTTTTTAACCATTGCTTTGTTCAACTGTCTATAATCTATGAAAAGTCTTAGAGTTCCATCTTTCTTCTTCACAAATAACATAGGAGCTCCCCAAGTGAAACATCGGGCCTTATGTAACCTTTCTTTAGTAGCTCCTCTAAAAGCATTTGTAATTCCTTTAACTATGGAGTACTCATTCTATAAGGTGATTTTGATGAAGGTATTGTTCTTGGCACCAAGTTGATATAAAAATCCATGTCCCTCTTAGAAGGTATCCCTAGAGGTTCTTGAAATATATCTGCAAAATTTTGTAGTACTGTTATAATCTTGCAACTCTAGCTCTTTTCATTCTTTTGATTCCTCCACATGAACTACATATAAATGGAATCCATTTCTAAGACATTTATAGAATTGTAGAGGCGTGATCTGGCTCATAGATATGGGTCTAGGTATACCTTTGATTGTCACCTGATTTCTTTCTTCGTCCAAACAAGTAAAAGTTTTATTATTGCAATCTAGAATTGCATGGTGTTCATCCAACTAATGCATGCCAATCAATACATAATATGACCCCAAGGGTATGATTTTTAAATCTACAAAGGTTTTCACTCCATTCATTTCTAAAGGACACATATTTACAAATTCTGTGATTTTCCTCTTGACTCATGTAGCTAACTGTACTAGACTTGTTATTTCAACTTTACTTTTCTTTAAATGGCATTTCTCAACTATATTAGGTGCAATGTAACTATTGATAGCTCTAGGATCAATCAAAATAGCTATGGTTTTATTATCAATCTTACATGCTGCCTCATCATTTGGGATTGGTGGCCATCTTTCCTCCCATCCAGGGCTACATAGATCCTCAAAACGCTTCCACCTACATATCCAACAGTTGAAGCCTCTTGAATGTTGTGAAGGTTATTCTTCTTATGCGGGCACTAGCTGGAAAAGTGATTTTCCTTGCATATCCAACATTCCATAGGTGATATTTTCCCTGAATGCTCTTCCCTTGGTTTCCCTTGTTGATACGAATTAACATTTTTGAATTTTGAATGCTGGAAACCTCTCTTTCTCTGCTCTTGTTTCCTCTTCTTCATATCTTTGCAATTCTTTTGATATGGGGCCTTTCTCTTATTATGTTCATATAAGTGTTTTTTTTTCCATATTGCATCCTTAAGGTTCCTTGGTCTATCATACTAGATTTTATCTCTATAATATTTAGAAACACCACTTAGGAACCTTTGAATATTTACCTTCTCATCTTTAATGAAGTCTGCATACTTCAAAAGTTCCAAAAACTTATTCTCATAGGCATCCATAGTCATGCTTCCCAACTTAAGCTCGAAGAATTCTTCCAAATGGTATATGGCTACCCATGCTTCCATATTAGGTGTGTATTGGTGCAACAACCATTATTCAACATATTCTCCTTGTTTTAATTCTCCATCAAAAGTTGGGGCCTTGAATCTTCTAAGCTTTCCTACTAGTTCATCTCAAGTAGACCTACTCTTCTTGTATCTCACTAGATATCTTTCAGGAATACTCTCTGTACTACTTGATGCATACCCCTTCTTTCTCTCTAAGCGATGATTCCTCCTTGAAGATGATCTATACCTCACATAACCTATTTTATGACTCTTTTTAGTGGATCTTTGGATGGCCTTCAATGATTTTAGATAATTCATAATCTGCTCTTGGATATGAATTATCCTTTCATTATCCTCTCTACACTTCCTCACCGAGTCCTCCAAGCTTAACAATTCACTACTCCTCTTATGTCTATTTGACCTTCTTCCCTCAACAAACTCCTATTGAGGACTAGATGGTCTCTGTCCTTCCTCAAAATCCATCTCCAATATCTGACTTCCTATTGCTTAACTTGTACTTGTTAAATATTTTGTCTTCACATGTTTGATTAAATTATCAGTTTATTTGTCACACTGTTTGTTCAACCAATCACTGGGAAATGCAATGTGTTCATTATAAACATTTTGTTATTAAACTACACATTGGTATAAGTTCATTATCATTCAAACTAATTTCTTCTGGTTTATAAAGTAACTAGCCAACTTTTCTAAGTTACAATCTACCTAATTGGACGAGGGGGATCGAAATCATTCCAATATTTCTCCTTTCTGGATGAGCATCAATTCCATAGCCATACCAAGCTGAAAATTTAATTAACTAACTCACATGTGAAACTATATTAAGGCACACACATCCAAGTTATCCAATGCAAATGCATGTTTACAAAGTGACCTGAAACTTAACAAAAGGCCCAACAATCGCAGCGTTGAAACCTTCAGCTCTGATACCACTTGTAATGTCCCCGACCCTTGAGATAAGGCCAAAGGTGCTAAAGCTAAGACTAAATTAAGTTTAAGCACAACAGATATAGATAAATTACTATTAGGTTGACTAACCATTTACCCAAATAATTAAAACTTTTAACTCTAGATATTGAATATAACTAAAGTTGTGACACTTAATTATTTAATTACAACACTTAATTAAATAATTAATTGTGACACTCAATTAATAATTTCCAAAGTACGAGATAAGGGTCGTAATTGCAACAAGATAATGAATAATCCATGATAAACATCAACTTCGGTAAGTGATAAGAACCTTCAACAAACTCTTAAACACGTAATCGAGGATAACATTTCTCATCTAGAAACAAAGTTGTGAGAGTCTCATTCTAATACACTTGGAAAGGAGGAAGAGATTAAGACCCTTAAAACTGAGTTGTTGTTGTGGGTGAATCAATGGCATGATTTGAAACTTAATAAAGACAAGTACAAATCCATTAAAAAATCCTTGTCCTTTGCAAATGAAAGATTGTTAAAGCAAGGTGAACGACAGAATATCAAAGTTATGAAACTTTGAGCTAGGTTGGCTGAGGCTCGACGAGCATCTAAACTACATACTGTCGAGCATCTAATATGCAAGTAGATTACTACCAATGTACAGAGGGTGTGATATTTATTGTCAACCCGGGAAAGTCTTGTATTTCAAAGGATAAAATGCACAATATATGCTTAAACACAAAGTCACTACAATTGAACACTACTATCCTCTATCAACTATGCTCATCCCAAGAATCCGTGTAATCCCATTTATCTTCTAAATACTAAAATATCAATTACTTTCTGCCATGCATTAAGGAAATATAACATAAGAGTCAAATTACAATTGCAGATGAAAAGAAATCCTATTCGCATCCCTGAACAAGTAATTCACCTATTCAATCTGATTACTCTAGAAAGCCATAAGCATAAATTGAATATTAATCTAGGAATTCAATTGCAAAGGATTGAGTTCAGCTACTCTAATAATTTGAAATGCAGGAATGAAATTCAACAATCGTAACAGTAAAGACAAGTTGCAAGGATTCATGGGACAATGACTAAAACTGCAGGAAGAACAGAGCTGTGTACAACTTACCACAAGAATTGCATAAAAGATAGTTACCTACTCAGTTGACTGTCACTCTGTACCACTCACAGATCTCAAGGAATTGCAATCAAAATTACACTGTAAATCCACACTTACTACAGCTGCGTACAAAAGGAATAAAATTAACAGGACATCACACAACAAATGAATTAAAAAGTCCTAATTTAACACAACAATCTCTGTGGAAGGCGTGCCCAGCCTTCACACAGAGATGTTGGATGAACAGGTGTGAAACTCTTAAATTAGAAGTAACTCCTTGTATTAAAATATAGAATGATTACACAATCCCTCCTCACAGCTTAATACTGTGAATGAATTATATGTTTAACAACCCCCTGGGTCGAAACAAATCTCCATATTTATACATGTAGATCATAACATCTGATCCTATTAAGGGGCATCCATGAAGATCTCTGATCTTCAGGCACCCTAAATAACACTAAATGTTACAAACGTGGCAAGGTAAGGATATAGAAAGCACGGGAAAGCTGTTAATCGCCCCAAGAGTAGAGATATTTTCTGATCACAACTACACCCGAGCAGCAATGTACTAAGGATCTCCACTTATGGTGCGTTCTGTTACAACTGCCTTGTCACAACTCTGTCCAGGATATCGCATTAAAACCACATGCCTTGGATGACGATAGGATGGCTGAAGATCGGCTTGAGCAGTGAATATCCATCCTTTTCGAGACTCGTTCAGCCCAATCTTCCTGCAGTCCATTTATCTCAAACTACCTTTATAAACCATAACATGTTAGCACATTTGAGAGATACACAGCTTTAATTATCACAATAATAAGTATTAATACAATAAAGCAATGACCAGTCATACCTTGGTAGTTTTAAGAGTAGAATGGGGATAAAATGTTTGATTGGTATGCTGAATGGGGTAGGATAAGGGAAGAAGGGGTAATTAAAAGTGGTTAAAAGAGGCCATTTCTGGGCTCAACATCTCCCCCCAACTATCCTGTTGCATGCCCTCATGTAACAACCTGCATCATTCAGAATCTGAATCCTGTACTGAGCTCTGCTCATGGAGAGAGGAAAAATTGTAAGGAAACTTAGGCACCCCATCTTTTTCTAAAAATCCTCTGTGAGCAATCCAAATCCTCCAGCATCGCTGCTCCTCTGCCTAAGGAGAATTCCATGTTATACGATTTTGCTGGCCACCAGATGAGGGGAAATTTGAAATTCAAACCCATCCAATTAACCCCACATTCCCTGATACACCCCACAAAGTTCCTGTTTAAAATTCCTGGAACAATAGGGGTCTTGGCTTCTGAGTATAGGGGAGGCAGCCTGCCATCTGTGCTTACTCCATTCCAATGCTGCTTACTGATGTATGGAAATGTAATTAGTGCAAGTAGAGATCACTTCCTCCTGAAGTTTTATTATATGCTAATCCTGGGTAGGATTTGAAAGCAAACTCTTGTACCGAGCAAGAAGAATACCAGGATTCTGAGGTTCACTTCAAATCCACAGGTTAGTGTGAGCTTCATTGTGAGAAAAGGTTTGAAAAGACATTTCCCACTGAGCATGATTGCTCACAAAGGAAGCAAAATCTCTCAGCTGAACATCCCCTGCAAATGGAACAGTATTTGAATGGCAGTCCAGAGGGCAAGCCATCTCATGCAAGTATAGTTCACACAGCAAATTTTGATCCTCAAAATTACTTCCAAAGAATGTTTCCAAACACTTTGCTGAGGTCGTTATTTCAAATGACCTCCCTTCCTTCACAGCCTTCAATTTAAACCAAACAAACTGTTCAAATAGGAATACAGGGTAAGAGGAAGAAGGCATCCTGGTGCCCAGGAGTTCTTGAGAGAGAGCATACATCTGCTCTTTTTCCTTCTGCATGGATTGGAACTTTTTCAACTCTCTCAAATTGCTCTGTATCTCTTCTTCCCAAATTCTGTGGGCCATACGTTCTTCTGCCCAATTCTCTTCCAATCCCCTAATAATTTTTCTATGCTCACTAAGAGAAATCATCCCTCTCTAGTATTCCTCCACCCGGATCTTCCATTTGATCACCTCCATTCTCAGAATTGAGACTTCTACTGTGAGGTTCAGTATTTCCTCTTTATGATGCTCTTCTTGATCCGATTCCACATCAATGAAATTTCTAAGGGGTAGAGGAACTGGTTCTTGTGGGATAGTGTCTTCCTTTCGGGAATCCTGCACATCTGAGTTTATTATGAGAGTTGCTGGTTCTTGTGTGATAGCAACTTCCTCTGGACTCTCCTCAACAAATACATCCATTGCTTCTAGAGACACTGGTTCTTATGTAGCAGTGTCTTCTTCTTGGGTACCTTGCACATCGAAATTAATTATGGGAGTTGTTGGTTCTTGTGTGACAGCGACTTCCTCTGTATTGTCTTCAACAGCCACATCCATCAGTCCTAGAGACACTGGTTCTTGTGTAATAGTGTCTTCTTCTTGGGTACCCTGCACATTTGAAGTTATTATGGGAGTTGCTGGTTCTTGTGTGGCAGCAAATTCCTCTGTATTTTCTTGAACAACCACATCCATCAGTCCTAGAGACACTAGTTCTTGTGTAACATTGTCTTCTTTTTCCTTTTGTTGCTGAGATTGGATGTCTTCCTCAGTGTGCAGCTGCTCCTTAAGGATTTCTGTATCACCTGAGGATTGTGTCTGGGCCTGTTCATCTTCACTCCACTGCATATCGGGGATGATATCCACTTCAGGGTTATCTTCTAGTTGAAATTCAAGAGTCCTTGCTGCAACCTCCAAGGATGTTGGTTCTTGTGTGACAACATCCTGGCTCACTTCTTCATCCCCCTGTTGTTGCAGTTCCTCTTCTATAATTTATGTATCATGGGAACATTCTGGGGTTATAGTGCAGCATTCTTTATTAAGCTCCAGAGTGTCCTCCATCTCAGGTTCTTCTCCCATCTACTCGTCCATTTGGGCAAGTGTACTCAGGGATGCTGGTTCTTGTGTGACAGCACCCTGTTCGATTTCATCATTATCTTGCCTTTGTGGCTCCACTTCTATAATTTCTGTGTCATGGGAGCATTCCGGACTCAAAGTGCAATCTTCATCCCCACCATCAGGCATGATCTCATCCTTTGGTTCCTCTGTACCAGAGTTGGTTGCAACTTCAGCAAGAATGTTTAAAGATGCTGGTTCTTATGTGACAACATCTTCCTTTTTTGCAACTCCCTCTATTGTAGGTGCAGACTGTTGTGTTGTACAGGCACGAATTATGATCTTGTGGCCTGCTTCCTTAAATATTGCCCCACAGGTGGGACAGACCACTCCCTCTTCTTCCTTGCCAGGCTCAGTAGAGTTTGATCCCTCCAGTTGGTCCGTAGCCTCCACCAATGTGTACATTTTCCTTTCACCCTATTTCTTGTAGGTTTCTTTCTAGGTTTCCAATTCCCTTCTAAGTGTTTGGACTTCTTCTTTTAATAGTGTATTCTCAAATAGAAGTCCTTCAATTTGGGGTTCTTCCTCGACTGGACCTTGTGGGGCATCAATTGGCCCGGGTTCAAGAATAGGGAACTCAATCTGTGCCTCTAAGGTTTCCCATATTTTTCTTGCTGCTTCTGCTACTGCAGCTGACCTGGTTCTTTTCCTTCTTATTGGTGGGGTTATCTTAATTTCATCAATTGATCTCTTTCTCTTCTTTTGTGGTGCTAGAATATCAGGATTCACAGCTGAGGTAGAAGGAATGTCCCCTGTTCTAGTATTTTCTTGTTCCTCAGGCTGTTCTTCCTTAATTAAAGTTCCGCCCCACTCAGGTGAGGATTCAATGGTTACCAGCTCGGTATTTCCTTCCATTTCCATGGCTCTATCACCTTTAGGTTCAATTTTCGTAGCTTTTAGTGCTGCTCCAATTTCACCTTCTGCTGTCAGAGCTACCTTGTTATTTGGGTCTTCCACAGGATTTTTATCTACATCCTCCATCAATTGCTCCATTTGTGCCCATGGTTGCTCTTCTTTTGATCCAGTTTCATCCCCCCCCAACTACATTGGAGGGACTCCGGTCCTCTTGTTGTGGTTCGTGTCCCCCCAGCTGCGGATGAGCCTGTTCCTGTTCTATTGGGACACCAGGAAAGGGAGCGGGTTCCTGAGCTCGAGCTGTGAATTTCTCCCAGGTTATATTATACTGAGCAAGGGTTCTCAAAATTATTAATTTGATAAGACCATGGTGGGTCAGTGAGGCAAGTGGATGCTTAGCAGCTTGGACAAATCCCACCATATGATGCAAATCATGAAGCAGATAATATGGGATGTTCAACAAAATCCCATGGCAGAGATGAGATAGTAAAGGCAGTTCAGAATTATAAACAGTTTGGTACCTACCTTCATAAGTGATGTATTTCTTGAGGAAGACAGCAACCTGGTCCCATGGCCGCAACAATGATGTCACGTCCCCATGCCTCCAACCGGCAAGGAGGACGCGACTACAAGCTTCAAACAATAACCGGGCTAAGAGCCCCATGAACATGGACATGCATAAAACTTATTGAAACAGAATGCTGAAAAAGATCCTTTAACTAAAACATGCACATATGCAATTTAGTCATCATACACAGCGGAAACCAACAGCATTCAGACATGCATGCATTCAACATGTTCATTAGTTTCATTAACAACAAATATAGTTGCAGAAGTAAAAATGGACAGAATTACTTATCTTAAGATGAATTCGATCCGCAACCAGCTACGTCGCTGCAACGTTCCACCCAACCATAGGGCAGCGTGCTCCTAATTCTCTCAGCAACGCTTCCACCCCTGAGCTGGGAATGATTCTCCAAGGAATAAGGGAACAACAGGCTTACTCGTAGCCAAGAATACCCAAAACACACAGCCAAGCCAACAGAGTTGGGTTTCTCAGGCCATTAAGGGGCTGGAGATGGAAAATTGCTAAGCTGGTGAGCTCATTACAGAGCCAAGAACACCTACACTAGAACTAGCCTGACCTCTAAGACACCCAAGCACACCCAACACAAGGAATCAGTCCCTTCTCTGCTACACAGTCCCTCAGGCCCTGCATTCCCTTCCAGTGCTATTCAGGGGTGATGGAGAAGAAGGCCAACCCTCTAGCTCTGTCTGTGTGGTTTCCAGCCACCAGGTTTATCAAGCAAATATAAGCCAACATCCCTACTCCTCTCACAGTCCGAAGACCAACCATTGCACTCAGGAAACTCATGTAGCTGTCACAGCTTAAACAGGGAAAAAATGAATCTCAAGCGACATACAACAAATTCCCAAACATAGCAGCAAACACACTTACAGCAGGGGAAAATCAACAGTTTGTCTAAGGAAATTGAGCCATGGGAAGACTCACACAGACCATGCGGGAGACGAATTTACAGACTCCCAGCCTAGGCATGAGTAACAATCAACGCAGAACCCACAATTCGACCCATGGGGAAAAGGGTTCAGACACATCATTCCCATATCCATGGAGGAAAACGACGTGGGTAAAAACTAGGAAAATTCCTGTGCGTGGAAAAGAATAACAGACTGGCAATGGTGGAAAATGAACAGAGCACAGAGAGGAAACGAACTTGGGCGTGCATGAGTAGCAGCAGCATTCCCTACGTGAAGATGAGCAACAATGGCAAGGACGCGAATTTGGAGGACGTGAGTGTTCAGCAACTCGTAGGGAGAGAAAAATGTTTGCGTGAGGGATGAACAACCAAAAAAAAAATCCCAAGAGCCCTATGCGTAAGGATAAAATAGACCCAATCGTGGAGAGAGAAGAATTGCCTTCGTGAAGGATGAGGACGAATTGAATGAAGGGCGTAGGCTAGGACTGACAGTCCTGCCACCCCATACCCCAAAACAATAACTTCCATAACTCCTCCCAGCTGCCAACAGAAATTCTTAAAGAAGGTGGTTGGAATAAGACAAGGGAAAAAGACACATGGGTAATTTGCCTTATTGGCCAAAGTTGACAATTTCCCCCACATCCTTATCCTTGTGAAAATCATGCCCCTTTCGATTTAGTTTCCGCGAGCATAGCTGGTCGTGTTCATTTAATTAATTATAGATGTGTATTTACATGATTCCAAACATAATATATGCTGCATGCCTCGATATACCATCGGTGGCAAATTTAAATCCCAAAACAAAGCATAGCCGATCAATGGCGGGGCCTTGGCCTTTAGCTCCTCACCATGATCATTCACAATATTTACATCATGTACATTTAATGCAATGGGGTCAAAAATGGGACATTACATTCCCCTCCCCCTTCAATAGCACTGTCCTCAGTGCTTTACAAAATTTGAACAAAATGCTACACTGGTATCACCTCAGTGTTCCGCAGAATTGAACAAAAATGGGTGTGCCAATCGCATGGCATCCTCCAGCTCCCATGTAGCCTCTTCAGGTCCGAAGTGCTCCCATTGCACCTTTACCTGACCTATGGCTCAGTTCTGGAGCATTGTGACCTTCCTGTTGAGGATGCACATTGGCTCGATTCGGAACTCTCCCTCGGGTTCCACCTGAATCACATCCCAATTTATCACATGGTTAGGATCATGTACATATCTCTTAAGCAAAGAAACATGAAAAACATTATGAGCTCTAGTGCTAGCAGGCAATGCAAGTCTATATGCAACTGGCCCTATCCTTTCAAGCACTTCAAACGACCCACAATATCTCTGTGACAACTTGGCACAACTCCCAAGCTTCAAGGAACTCTTCCTTGCCCTCACTCTGAGGTAAACATGATCCCCAATACTGAATTCCTTGTTCACCCTATGCTTATCTACATAGCTTTTCTGTCTGTCCTGTGCTGCTTTCAGCTTTTTCCTGATCTTTACGACCTCTTGCTCCATTTCCTTGAGCAATTCTGGTCCAAGCACAATCCTGTTCACTGGATTATCCCAAGTCACTGGTGTTCTACACCTTCTTCCATACAAAGCTTCATACGGACTCATCCCCAAGGATTCCTGATGTCCATTGTTATAAGCAAACTCTACCAAGTGTAAGTAATCTTCCCACTTGGTTGGTTTGTCCATTACGTACATGTGAAGCATGTCTTCAAGCACCTGATTAACCCTTTCTGTCTGCCCATCTGTCTGAGGATGGTATGCAATGCTGAAGTTTAGCTTTGTACCCAAATCTGCAAACAACCCCTTCCAAAAGTTGGAAGTGAACTTGGCATCCCTGTCAGAGACTATTGCCTTCGGCAACCCATGCAATTTGAATATCTCCTTCATGAAAATATTTGCAATGTTGCCAGTCTCATATGTAGACTTGACCGGTATAAAATGTGCTTCCTTTGTCAACTTGTCTACCACAACCATGATGGAATCGTGTTGTCTCCAAGTCATAGGCAATCCTGTAATAAAATCCATGGAAATAACTTCCCATTTCCATTCCGGAATTGGCAAAGGCTGCAACAAACCTGCTGGATGTTGATGCTCAACCTTTACCCGTTGACACTTCATACACCTTGAAAGGTACTCAGCCATGTCCTTTTTCATACCCAGCCAAAAGTACTGCTTTCTAGCTGTAGCAATTGTCTTCTGATATCCTGGGTGACCAGAATATGGAGCTTGATGGATTTCATCCATGACAATTCTCCTCAAATCTGCTACATTCGGAATATAAATTCTGCCTTTATAAGTGAGAAGCCCGTCTTCTCCCAATTTATATCCCTCATACCTCTTCTCAAGACTTTGCTGCTGCAATTTGTCTTTTACTTACTCATACAATTCATCTCCGGCAACATGATTGGCAATCTGCTGCCTCAAATCTGATTGGCAAATACTAAGAGATGCCACATGCATTTCTTGCATTTTCCTGCTGAGTGCATCAGCTACCTTATTCTATTTTCCCCTTATATGCTTGATTTCAAAATCAAACTCACATAGAAATTCCAACCGTCTTTCCTGCCTAGCATTCAGAGTAGGCTGATCAAATAAATAATTCAATCCATAATGGTCTGTTCTGAGTTCAAATCTCCTGCCCATCAAGTAATGTCTCCACATCTTGAGAGCATGTACTATGGCTGTAAGCTCTAGATCATGAGTGGCATAGTTATTCTCATGTTCCTTCAGCTTTATCGACCCATAACATATCACGTGGTTGTCTTGCATAAGGACTCCTCCAAGCACTTGTCCGCATGCATCGGTACACACCACAAAATATTTCTCTAGATCTGCAACCTTTAATACAGGTGCACTGGTGAGAAGATTCTTCAACTGCTGGAAGCTTTCTTCACACCTCTATGTCCATTCGAATTTCATCCCCTTCTTTTGCAAAGAAGTGATAGCATGTGCAACTTTGGAGAATCCTTCAATGAATCTCCTGTAGTATCCTACAAGTCCCATAAAAGATCTTACATCTGTCACATTTCTTGGAGTAGGCCAATTTATAATGGCTTCAATCTTTTCAGGGTCCATAGATATACCCTCTTTCGAGATAATGTGACCCAAGTACTGAATTCTATCTCTATAGAAGTCACACTTGCTCAGCTTTGCATATAGCTGATGCTCCCTGAGCAATTGCAATGTCAATCTCAAATGCTCTTCATGTTCTTCCTCATTCTTAGAATAAACAAGAATGTCATCAAGGAAAACAAGAACAAACTTATCCAAATACCTGCTGAAGACACTATTCATGAGGCACATAAATGTAGTTGGTGCATTCGTGAGACCAAACGGTACCACTAAAAACTCATAATGCCCATACCTCGTCCTGAAGGATGTCTTATGAATGTCTTCATCCTTGATTCTCACCTGATGGTAACCAGACCTTAAGTCAATCTTGGAAAATACCCTTGCTCCTCTCATTTGATCAAAGAGGTCATCAATCCTAGGCAAAGGATATTTATTCTTCACAGTAACCTTGTTCAACTGTCTGTAATCAATACATAACCTGAGTGTACCATCTTTCTTCTTTACAAATAGAACCGGTGCTCCCCAAGGAGACACACTCGGTCGTATATACTTCTTTTCCAACAACTCTTGCAGTTGCATCTTCAATTCTAGCATCTCCGGTGTACTCATTCTGTAGGGTGCCTTGGACACTGGTGCTGCTCCTGGCACAAGTTCAATTATGAAATCAATGTCCCGCTTTGGAGGAAGCCCTGGAATATCTTCAAGAAACACATCCCTGAATTCCTGTAACACCTGATAGTCCTCCAGCCTAGGAGTTTCATCTCTCGATTCCTCCAAAATCTGAGCTGCATACAACTGGAAACCCTTCCTACATAACTTCTTTAACTGCATTGCTGAAACCTGCCTTACTGAAATTACCTTTGGAATACCCTTCACAAAAACTAGGTTCCCTTCTTCATTCATGCATTCAAAAGTCTTATTGTAGCAATCCAGCTTCACCCTGTGAGCTTCTAACCAATCCATTCCAATGAGAACATCATAGGAACCAAGCGGTAGCACATTCAGATCTACACATGTGACGAATCCATTCATGACCAATGGACATTTCTCTACCACTTCACTGACCTTTCTCTTAGTTCCAGTGGATAGCTGAACTAACCAAGACTTCCTATGCTTTACTTTCTTAAAAGTACAAATATCCACTACTCTAGGAGTAATGTAACTGTGTGTAGAACCAGGGTCAATCAAAATAGAAACAGATTGCTCAACAATCTTACCTGCTACTTCAACCACAGCTGACTAGTGATATTCTTGGCGGTCCTCCAGTGTTGCATAGATCCTAGGAACTGCCCTTGCTACTTGACCCACTTTTTATGCTTCTTGAACATTATAAGCTGGTCTTACGCTCTCATTCTCGAGTGGGAAATTCTTGCGCATGTGGGGTCCTCCACATTTCCAACATTGAAGTGGTCCTCTATTCTGTTGTGGATCCTTAGGATTTTCTCCTGCCATTCCAACTGGCTTACTCGTAGCTTGAGATGGATGCTTCTGCTGATTCCTGAAATTAGAAGGTTTAAAACCCTTCTTTCTTTGGTCAAACTTCTCGTTCTTCTTGTCCTTCCATGCCTTATGGAAATCTGGCTTACCTTTGCTTTGCTCATAGCAATACTTAGCCTTTCTTATTGCTTCTTCAAGAGTTCTAGGTTCATAAAACTCAATTCTATCTTTGTAGGACTGAGGTAATCCACTCAGAAAATGCTGGACCTTCACTTTTTCATATCGGATGTACCGTACATACCTCAACAGTTCCAAAAACTTATTAGCATACTCTTCCATGGTCTGCTGTCCCAATCTCAGCTCATGGAACTCCTTAATATTGTCATCATAATACCTGTCAGAGAGGTATTTCTGCTTGAAATACTTCTTGAACTGTTTCCACTTAAGCCTCCTTTCACTGATCCTCTTCACTTGCTTGAAGTGTTCCCACCAAATGAATGCTCTTCCATTTAAATTGAATATGGAAACTCTTGCCTTCATGTTTCCTGAATAATCATGCACTTGAAAGTACTTCTTAATACCAAGAAGCCAAGCTTCAGCCTCTTGTCCATTCTTTACCTCACGATCAAATGTAGGAGGTTTAGCTTTCTTGAATTCATCTCGAGTGCGATCCCTATGGTGTCTCTTTCTTTTTCTTTTATGAGAAGAAGAACTGGAATCCCCGCTGGATTCTTCAGAATCAGATGTTCCACTAGAAGTTCTTCTCCTTCTCCTAGTACTGCTCTTACTGCCTTCTGGTCTTGCTGTACCTCGCCCAGAGTCTATCTTTCTTTGCAAGTCTGTCAAACTTTGCAACATAGCAGCATTCAACTGATGCTGCTCTTCCTGGACTTTGATCAAGCTTCTCATAGTGGCTGCAACATCTGACGGTGTCTCTTGGAACCTCCTTCCATTAGACTCAATGTCATCATTCCTATTATGAACATTTTCTCCCATGGCATCTTCTTCTCGCTCATAAGAATCCCGAGCATCATACCCATCATGGGTTCTCATACTAAACCACCACTTACTTGTCAAACTGCACTACCTGGAATACTTCCCTTGAAAGTGACTATGATTTTGCAAACGTGTTAGTAACACAAATGTTAGACACATAACATTGATATAAATCAGAATCACTTACCTTCTCTTGGAATAACCATAAAATAACAATTTGCCCAAACACACAAAATTTTCTTCATCCAAGAACGTCTATCTGAGGGGGAGGACGGGGGTCAAGGGGGCTTGCCCCCTTGTGGCTCGCCACTGCAGGGCGGGTCGAGGCATTTTTTTTTTTTTGTAATTCATTGGCTTTCATGCAATCTGGCGCATAAGATCGCTGCCAATTTCTCTTTTTCAACCCTGAAAAATTTAGTGTAGAGCAGCCGAAAATCCCACTGAAAAACAGTCAAAAATTTGCTGAGAAATACCATGGAAAAACTTAGAATTTTTCCTTTCCTTCCCATCGGCTGTTGGATGTCTTTCCACATCGGCTGACAAATGCCTTCGGCTTCTGCAACAGCGGACGCTCCTTCACTTTCCTCTTTCGATCGACACCCTTTCTCTTGCGGCGTCGTCAGTATTTTTGATCGCCCGGCAAATGCCTTCGGCTTCCGCAATGGCAGACGTTCAGTCATTTTCTTCTTTCAGCGGACACTTAGACAAATTTTGCGGCTCGCCCCGGCGTCGGCGGAATTCTGACATCGGAAGCCAAATGACTTTGGCTTCCGCAATGACGGCTCACCAAAGTCCGAATCCTTTCGATTTGGCACTTACGGAGAACAATTTTAACGTCGAACGTCGGTGGACTTTCTGGCCGGAAGCTTTAGCGATTTCACTTCTGTAACGACGGATTGACGAACCACTTTCCCTTCCGACTGGTGGAATTTCACTTTGCGAATCCTTCCACAACGGTGGATGGAAGATCACTCCCGCCTCCGATTTCCCAACACTTTAGACAAATTTTCAAAATTTGTCTTTCTTCGACCGCGTCAGCTGTCGACGGTCTTTCACGTCGGATGTGGAATCGCTTCACTGTTCGCAACGGCGGATGGGAAAAGGTTAAAGCTTCCGCTACAGCGGAAGTCAATTCTGCCAATCCTTCCGATTGCTCCAACACTTAGCCAATTTTTCTCAATTTTAAAGTCATTCACATTTTGACTTCTGCTGGGTAGAATGAAATACAACCTCTATTACTGCATCTTCTTGGCCCATAGAGGCCCACTGTTGCAACCAGGAGCTCTGATACCATTTTGTCACTTCCCCATGCCTCCGACCGGCAAGGAGGACGCGACTACAAGCGTCAAACAATAACCGGGCTAAGAGCCCCATGAACATGGACATGCATAAAACTTATTGAAACAGATGCTGAAATAGAACCTTTAACTAAAACATGCACATATGCAATTTAGTCATCATACACAGCGGAAACCAACAGCATTCAGGCAAGCATGCATTCAACATGTTCATTAGTTTCATTAACAGAAAATATAGTTGCAGAAGTAAAAATGGATAGAATTACTTATCTTAAGATGAATTCGATCCGCAACCAGCTATGTCGCTGCAATGTTCCACCCAACCATAGGCCAGCGTGCTCCTAATTCTCTCAGCAACGCTGCCACCCCCGATCTGGGCATGATTCTCCAAGGAATAAGGGAACAGAAGGCTTACTTGTAGCCAAGAATACCCAAAACACATAGCCAAGCCAACAGAGTTGGGTTTCTTAGGCCATTAAGGGGCTGGAGATGGAAAATTGCTAAGCTGGTGAGCTCATTACAGAGCCAAGAACACCTACACCAGAACTAGCCTAACCTCTAAGACACCCAATCACACCCAACACAAGGAATCATTCCCTTCTTTGCTACACAGTCCCTTAGGCCCTGCATTCCCTTCCAGTGCTATTTAGGGGTGATGGAGAAGAAGGCCAACCCTCTAGCTCTGTCTGTGTGGTTTTCAGCCACCAGGTTTATCAAGCAAATCTAAGCCAACATCCCTGCTCCTCTCATAGTTCGAAGACAACCCATTGCACTCAGGCAACTCATGTAGCTGTCACAGCTTAAACAGGGAAAAAACGAATCTCAAGCGACATACAACAAATTCCCAAGTGTAGCAGCAAACACACTTACAGTAGGGGAAAATCAACAGTCCGTCCAAGGCAATTGAGCCATGGGAAGACTCACACAGACCACGCAGGAAACGAATTTACAGAATCCCGGCCTAGGCATGAGTAACAATCAACGCAGAACCCACAATTCGGCCCATGGGGAAAAGGGTTCAGCCACATCATTCCCAAATCCATGGAGGAAAACGGTGTGGGTAAAAACCAAGAAAATTCCTGTGCGTGTAAAAGAATAACGGACTGGCAATGGTGGAAAACGAACAGAGCATAGAGAGGACATGAAATTGGGTGTGTGTGAGTAGCAACAGCGATTCCCTGTGTGAATATGAGAAACAATGGAAAGGACGCGAATTTGGAGGACGTGAGTTTTCAGCAACTCGTAGGGACAGAAAAATGTCTGCGTGAGGGATGAACAACCAAAAAAAAAATCCCAAGAGCCCTGTGCATGAGGAGAAAATAGACCCAATCGTGGAGAGAGGAGAATTTCCTGCGTGAAGGATGAGGACAAATTGAATGAAGGGTGTAGGCTAGGACTGACAGTCCTGCCACCCCATACCCCAAAACAATAACTGCCATAACTCCTCCCAGATGCCAACATAAATTCTTAAAGAAGGTGGTTGGAATAAGACAAGGGAAAAAGACACATGGGTAATTTGCCTTATTGGCCAAAGTTGACAATTTCCCCCACATCCTTATCCTTGTGAAAATCATGCCCCTTTCGATTTAGTTGCCGCGAGCGTAGCTGGTCGGGTTCATTTAATTAATTATAGATGTGTATTTACATGATGCCAAACATAATATATGCCGCATGCCCCGATATACCATCGGTGGAAAATTTAAATCCCAAAACAAAACATAGCCGATCAATGGCGGGGCCTTGGCCTTTAGCTCCTCACCATGATCATTCACAATATTTACATCATGTACATTTAATGCAATGGGGTCACAACTGGGACATTACAAATGAGTGCAGTGCTATCCCTCTTCTTGACGTTTGAACCTGCTCCCCTTCTATTAAAAAGGCTTTCAATGCTGTAGTAGTGGGGACTCGACGTCCAAACCAAGCCCTTCCCACCTGCGGGATGACAGTAACCTCAGATATAATGGCCTCTAAAACTTTGATGCGTAGCCCCCAAACCTCTGAGTAAGTTTCTGTGAGGTTTACAGAAAATTGTAAGGCTGCTTCACGATTGAATCCATCCAGACGTTCGAAAAATTCTGTCCAACCAGCTGCTTGAAAGATGGCAAAAACCGCAGCATTTTTCTGGAGCTCTTGTGTATTTGGAGGTTCATAATGAGATGGAATCCCAATGGTCCTGGATTTAGACTAAAGTTGCTGTTCCATAGATTACAGATTCCGAGAATGGAGATTACCGCACAGAGGATGCACGAATCGCTGAGAGGAGATGTTAGGGAATGGATAAATTTGGAAAGTTTCGGCATACCAGATTATTTGAAATTTCATTTCGAATTGGGGAAGGTGGCGGTTATTAGTCTTTACGTCGCATAGGGGAAAGCGTTAATTAGGAAATAATGATCATAAGAATAAAGGTACTACTGAGATTGTTAAATCATATCAATACTTAATCACGTGATTAATCAAAGCCATACCTTTTGAGACTGCGTGCTGGATATCCTTCGAAAAATAGTGGAACGTGTGGGTTGCTGACGTTACGGAAGCCGAACTCATGCATAGTCATTAATTTAATCATTATAACCGGGATACTGCAATAATTCTTTCTACCAGTAAAGCACAAACCATCATGTCCACATGGTCGGAATTATGAAAAAACTGTCACCTTGTGGACCAGTTTGCCGGTACAAGGAGGAATCAGAGCCATATCTAGCAGTTTGAATGGCATAGAAAGAAATTTTCCAATACAAAGGAGTTACCATCATAGGTTTTGAAACAGAAACGTGGCCGTTACTGCTGGAGACATCAGCCAAATATAGCAGATTTGTAGCTGTCAGAAAAAATGCCGCGGCCACCGGAAAGGATGTCGCAGCTGTCGGAGAAAGGTTCACGGCTGCCGGAAAAGATGTCGCAGCCATCGGAAAAAGGTTCACGGCCACCAAGAAAGATGTCATAGTCATCGAAAAAAGGTTCACGGCTGCCAGGAAAGATGTCGTAGCCGTCGGAAAAAGGATTACGGCTGTCGGAAAGAGGGTTATGGTCGCTGGGAAAAAAAAATTTATGGCTGCCGGGAAAGATGTCGCGGCCATCGGAAAAAGGATCACGACCGTCGGGAAATATGTCGCAGCTGCCAGAAAAAGGATCACAGTCGCCAGGAAATATGTCGCAGCTGCCGAAAAAAGGATCACGGCCACCGAAAAATATGTCACAGTCGTCGGGAAAAGGATTTACGGCTGGCGGAAAGAGGGTTATGGTTGCTGGGAAAAAAAAGTTTACGGCTGCCGGGAAAGATGTCGCAGGCGTCGGAAAAAGGATCACAGCCACTGGAAAAAATGTTTTAGCCACCGAAAAAAGGATCATAGCCGCCAGAAAAAGGATCACGGTTGCCGAAAAATATGTCGTAGCCATCGGGAAAAGGATTTATGGCCGATGGAAAAGGTGTTGCAGCTGCCGGAAAAAGGTTTACGACCGCCGGAAAAGATGTTGCAGCCGTCCGAAAATTTATTTAGGGAAAATAAAATATGGCATGGGAAGGCATAAGAAAATGACCCTTATTCGACAGGACCAATCTGGTTGTACCCCTAGTCGCTTCCCTGCAATTTTTGAAAAAAACAACAGCAACCGAGAAGATCAAATGCAAAAGGAAAACAATATAATGAAATAGGAAGAAAAACAATTATTTATGTACAGTAATTCAAGCGTGATTTATAGTTTAAGGATTGACAGAGGCAGAGAGAAGTTCCTGCCCTAGTGCCAGCTGATAATCGGGGTCAGCAGCGATTTGCGAAATAAATGCATCTTTTGAAAGAGGCTTATGGTACAGTCGCAGCCTGTGACCATTAGCAAATAATGGTATGCAGTTTTCATCAATGGTCACCAGGCGGACAGTGCCATTGTCAAATACCCTTTCGACCAAGTATGGGCCTAGCCACCTTGTGCGTAATTTACCTTTAAAATCTATTTTGAATCTGGAATCGTATAGTAATGCCCAATCTCCCTCACAGAAGACCTTCTTCTTAATGAATCGGTCATGCCAATTGGCTCTTTGTTGCTGAATTAACACAGTTTGGTCTACTGCAGCTAACCGATTCTCATCCAGTTCGTTGAGTTGATTTAATCTTCTCTTCTGGGCTTCAGTTACATCCAGATTCACTTCGGTGGTTGTCTTCAGGGTTTTGATTTCAAATTCAATAGGAAAGATGCCACTTTTTCCATACACTAAAGCATAGGGAGAGAAACCTATGGTGTTATGCCAAGTTGTTCGATATGCCCACAGTGCTTCTGGAAGCCTGTCAGCCCAATCTTTTCGATGGCTCTTAACTGTCTTGGTAAGGATGGCTTCAATAACTTTATTGGTGCTTTCCACCTGACCATTGGCTTGGGGGTGGTAAGGTGAAGCCACCCTATGCTGAACATGATACTTTCATAGCAAGGATTCAAATTGACGTGACATAAACTGCGGTCCCTTGTCGGTAACTACTTCCTTGGGTACCCCAAAACGGGTAAAGATTTCACTGTATAGAAAATCAATCACAGCTTGGTCGTTATCCTTATCCAAGGCTACATCTTCTACCCACTTGGTCATATAATCGGTACAGACCAGAATGTAAGCTTTCTGTCTGGAATGAGGGCTGATAGGGCCAATGAAATCCAAATCCCATCTATCAAATGGTTCCACTACTGCTTGAGGTTGTAGAGGCATTTGATCTATTCTATTGGGTTGGCCCATCCTTTGGCAGCTGTCACATGACTGAACATACCTTTTAGCATCCCTGAAAAGAGTTGGCCAATAGTAGCCCATCCTTAGCGCTTTGTGCCCTATTCTTCTGTCTGCAAAGTGTCCCCCACAAGGTTCATCGTGGCAAGCTTTCAGTATATGAAATATTTCATCTTCCCTTACACATCTTCTAATCTCAAGATTAGGTCCTGTCAGAAGAGATGACCATTTACCCAACAATACCTGGCACTTTGCTGGATGATTTTTCTCTTTTCTCTTTTAGACATATGTGGTGAGAGCTTTCCTGCAACCAAATAATTAGCGACGTCTGCGTACCAAGGGGAATGAGCTGAAAGTGCAAATAGATGTTCATCTGGAAAAGAGTCCTCAACATGCAAATTATCATCACTGTTAGTGAAACGAGATAAAAAATCAGCGACAACATTTTCTTTCCCAGGTTTATCTATGATAGTAATATCAAATTCCTGTAATAATAAGAGCCACCTGGTCACTCTGGCATTAGTGACTGGTTTGTTCATTAAATACTTAATGGCAGAGTGGTTAGTGTGCACAAACGTAGGATACCCAGTAATGTAATGTCGAAATTTATTAATGGAGTAAATGATAGCTAGGAATTATTTTTTAGTGACAGTATAATTAAGTTTAGTAGGGGCTAATTTTTTACTAACATAATAAATTGCATAAGGTACTTGACCATCCTGCTGTCCTAAAACTGCTCCAATGGCAGTATCAAAAGCATCTGAAGAAATATGAAAGGGTAGGGTCCAATCAGGTCCTCTTAAGATAGGAGTTGTGGACAGCTTCTCCTTAAGCTTATCAAACGCTGTCTGGCATGCTTTACTCCAAACAAACTACACATCCTTCATTAACAGAGAAAACAAAGGAGAAGCAAATTTGGAGAAATTTTCTATAAACCTTCAGTAATATCCAGCATGTCCCAGAAAACTTTGCACCTCTTTTTGAGTTGTAGGGGTAGGTATATTTTTTATCACCTTGATTTTTGAGGGGTCCACCTGAATGCCATTGACAGAGATGAAATGCCCCAATACTACCCCTTCACTCATCATCATATGGCACTTTTTAGTGCTTAAAGAGAGATGGGTCTGTTCACAGCGAGTTAGAACTTTCTTTAAATTTTCCGGTGCTTCCTTAAAATCCTTGCCATAAGGAGTAAAATCGTCCATAAAGATTTCCATACTATCATTAACTAACTCAGAAAATATGCCAATTACAGCTCTTTGGAATGTTGCTGGTTCATTACATAAACCAAAGGGAAGCACTCTGTAGGCGAACATTCCCCAGGGACAAGTGAAGGTGGTTTTATCCTGGTCCTCAGGAGCAATCTGGATTTGATTGTACCCACTAAACCCATCTAGGAAGGAGAAAAACCTCTTTCCCGAAAGGGTGTCGAGTACTTGGTCAATAAAGGGAAAAGGGAAGTGATCCTTTTGTGTGGCTTTGTTCAGCTCCCTATAGTCGACACAGACTCTCCATTTACCATTTTTCTTGGGTACAATTACAAGCGGGGAAACCCACTCGCTATCTTAAATAGGATATATAAATCCTGCTTCCAAGAGTTTATGGATTTCCTCCTTCACTATGTCCCTCAGATTGGGGTTCATTCGTCATTGAGGCTGGCACACAGGCCGAGAGTCACTTTTAATATAAATATGATGGGTGCACAGATTAGAGGGGATGCCCCTCATGTTTGTATACTCCCAGGTGAATGCCCCCTTGTGTTCCTTCAAGAGACTGATCAGGTGCTTCTGTTAATCTAAGGAGAGATTAGGATTAATATTCAAGGTTTTTCTAGACTCTACCTCAATAGGAAGACTTTTCAAAATTTTCAATACTGGGATTATGTGTGTGTCACCGACTAGTGTTTCTTCTGTAATATTTTCTTGTTATTCCTTGCCCAAAGTGATATTCAGGATTTGATAAACTTCTTTATCGACTGAAGTGGGTTCACTGATGAAATTATTAATAGCATCGTCTTCCATTTCATTCTTAAAAGTTAAGGCCTTCCCTATAGTTAATAGTGGCTGAACATCCTCCTCTTCCTCTGGCTCAATCCAAAGAGAGGTTTTAGCTTCTAAACTTGGCTGAACTGGAGGATAAAGGGTGAGGTTCTTAGTCTTGGTGCCATCAGATATGGTCATAGACCCAGATCGACAGCTGATGCAAGCATCAGCTGTGGCTAACTAAGGTCTTCCCAGGATTAATGGGTGTCCTCCTAGCTGCGACTTTGGTTGTAACACCAAGAAGTCAGCAGGGTATTCCCATGAATCAACTTAGATGACAAGATCATCCATAATTCCTTTGGGTTTAATGGTGGATTTGTCTGCCAATTCTAAAATAGTGGGGGTCAGCCTAAGATTAGTGAGCCCAAGTTTTCTTACAGTCTCATTTGTTATGACATTAATCGCTACCCCTAAATCTACTAGTACGTTGGGTATCTGTGTATGCCCTATCTGCACGATGACAGTGTTATTTCCAGGGTCGTCATACTTAGTCACTGGGGTTTTCCCTATTATCAATGCCAATAATTTCCCTATGACGTGAATAGTGGGAGGATCCCTAGGCTTCTTTCCTGGTTTCTTGGTGCACAGGTCCCGAATAGTTCTAACATAAATAGGTACATCTTGAAGAGCTTGAAGGAGGGGGATCTTAACATAAATATTCTTTAACTCTCCTAGGAGGTTAAAATGAGGTTTCCCCCCCGCCCTTGGTAGCATTAGTCTCTCGGGGTACGGTGGTTGCCTTATCAGCTGGGTAGGCTACGAATTGCCAGATTCATCATTTGGTGTTTCAGCTGTCCCATCTAAGGGATGCCCAACATCTTCAATAATAGGAGTTGTATCAGACTGATGCTGTGGACTCACCCCTTATTTATTCACAGAAGGTGGAGCATCTTTTGTATTTACAGGTTCTACTATTTTCCCCGATCATAAATGAATATCGTTACAAGGTACAGGGGAAAGGGAGTAGGCCGGCATGTTGACAGTCTCCAATTGATGGAATGTTTTATTATTTGGGTTAGGATTAGGTTGAGCAGGCAGCTGAGGTCGTATCGGTACATTAGGGACATAATTGTTCTGCAACTGTAGCTGCGACTGCTAATGAGGGTATTGAGGATATTGAGGAGAATATGGTGACTGTTGTGGTGGAGGTGGTTGAGGAAACTGGTTCCCGGGATGGAAATTCCTCCATCCAGGAGACCACGAAGTAGGTTGGTGTGGTGGCTGTGTCCAGGGACTCCATGAGTTATAATTTTGCATTGCAGGTTGTGAAGGATTCCACTGAGCATAATTCAAAGGGAACTGTGTATTCACATTTTGCATGTTATGCCAATTGCTCATATTATTCAAAAATGGAAACGAGTCTGGGGGCATACCTTGGTTTCGAGGCTACCATGGTTTCTTCTATGCAATGAAATAGGCTGATTCCACCTCTGGAGTTGATGCTTGCAAGACAGCCTTCACTTGGGGGAGCGAGGGACATTCTTTCATGTCGTGGTTCAGCTCGCATAGCTGGCACACCTCTACTTTATCAAGTGGGCACTCCCTGAGAGGATGGTTCTTTCTGCATCGGGGGCAGAACACACCTAGTGTGAGATCCTCCACTTCTTGTTTTTGTTTCTCCTTCAGGGCGTCAATCTTCGAGGAGATGGAGCTCATCATTTCTGTTTTAAAATTTTCAAGGATATTGCCTATTTCTTCGCGGGTGGCTCCTCCATTAGATGAATTCTGAGTTCTGTCGAAGACATCACATTCTAACTTATCCCGTTTGTCCCGCCTGTTGTTCCTGGAAGACCCCCTGGAGTACCTCTTACATAATTCTACAATCATTCCAAAAGATTCCTTGGAGATATCTCCCTTTCCTAGCAGGTTTAACATATCTAAACAATCATCCTTGATTCCACGAAGCAAGATTATCTTGAGCACATCCAGCCCCATGTTTGTCTACCCAGCTCTTCGCACGTTGTACAAAAGCCTTTCCAAAAAATCCTCTAGACTCTCATCCTCCTTCTGCACCATTTTGAACAATTCCTCTCTTTATCCTTGGTGTTACAATATTCCTGATATTTCTCCAGGAACACCTGTTTCATTTTATCCCAATTAGCAATAGTTCCTCCTCCTAGGCTCATGAACCAGCGTAATGCGTTGTCCTTCAGGGTGGCAGGGAAGAGTTTTAGCTTTTGTGCATCGGTGATGTAATCATAACTGTGACAGAGGATATCGAATTCAAAAAGGAATTTGTTTGGATCTTCTATCACTTTTCGATGGAAGCGAGGCAACACCAATGGTGAGATATTTTTCATAGGGGTTGTTCCTTCTAGCTGCTGAATCAGGAATTGTAGTGTAGCCACCGTTCCTTCAGGTAGGGAGTGATTTTCATGATGATAGTTTTCCCCCATTGCCTCTTCCTCGTCAGATTCGTGTCTGTTACTCATCTCCTCTTCTGTTTTCTCCTCTTCATTCGTTCCTGCATTCTTTTCATCATTCTTTTCTTCTTTCTTTTCCTTGTTCTTCCACTGATCAGTAATATTTTGGTGGAACCGCATCCACTCTTCTTCAGTTACAACTTTCCCATAAATGTGGTAGATCGGGCCTCTACAAGCGGATCCAGTTGTAATAGCTGTGTCCTCTCCTACAGGGATATTTGAGGAAGTCGCGGCTGCTCGTGTATTCTCCACTGTGGACCCTGACGCTGGCGCCCCAGGATTGGAAGGGTTTCTTCTGATAGGAGTTTCTTGATGGCGAGCCCTGGTGGATGAATCAGTTCTGTCAACAAGATCGTCGATGAATTTCCTTCTGCCCAGTGGTGGGCCTCGACCGCGACCCAAGCCACCTGCACTGTTAGTATTTTTTGGGGTTTTGGGATCTGAAAGATGATCACGCTTTACCCTTCTTGTATTCATGCAACCCAAATTATTACAGCAAAGAAAGTAGAAAGACTGACTAGAAACAATTACAAAAATGCAACTGACGATGGTGTTTAATTTTTATCCTTCCCCGGCAACAACGCCAAAATGTCGAGCACCCAATATGCAAGTAGATTACTACCAATGTACAAAGGGTGTGATATTTATTGTCAACCCGGGAAAGTCTTGTAATTCAAAGGATAAAATGCAGAATATATGCTTAAACACAAAGTCACTGCAATTGAACACTACTATCCTCTATCAACTATGCTCATCCTAAGTATCTGTGTAATCCCATTTATCTTCTAAATACTACAATATCAATTACTTTCTTCCATGCATTAAGGAAAGATAACATAAGATTCAAATTACAATTGCAGATGAAAAGAAATCCTATTCGCATCCCTGAACAAGTAATTCACCTATTCAATCTGATTACTCTAGAAAGCCACAAGCATAAATTGAATATTAATCTAGGAATTCAATTGCAAAGGATTGAGTTCAGCTACTCTAAGAATTTGAAATGTAGGAATTAAATTCAACAATCGTAACAGTAAAGACAAGTTGCAAGGATTCATGGGACAACGACTAAAACTGTAGGATGAATAGAGCTGTGTACAACTTACCACAAGAATTGCATAAAAGATAGTTACCTACTCAGTCGACTGTCACTCTGTACCACTCACAGATCTCAAGGAATTGCAATCATAATTACACTGTAAATCCACACTTACTATAGCTACGTACAAAAGGAATAAAATTAACAGGACATCACACAATAGATGAATTAAAAAGTCCTAATTTAACACAACAATCTCTGTGGAAGGAGGGCCCAGCCTTCACACAGAGATGCTGGCTGAACAGGTGTGAAACTCTTAAATCAGAAGTAACTCCTTGTATTAAAAGATATAATGATTACACAATCCCTCCTCACAGCTTAATACAATGAATGAATTATATTTTCAGCAACCCCCTGGGTCGAAACAACTCTCCATCTTTATACATGTAGATCATAACATCTGATCCTATTAAGGGGTAGCCATGAAGATCTCTGATCTTCAGGCGCCCTAAATAACACTAGCTATTACAAACGTGACATGGTAAGGAAATAGAAATCATGGGAAAGCTGTTAATTGCCCCAAGAGTAGAGATATTTTCTGATCACAACTACACCCGAGCAGCAATGTACTAAGGATCTCCACTTATGGCGCATTCTGTTACAGCTTCCTTGTCACAACTCTGTCCAGGATATCGCATTAAAACCGCATGCCTTGGATGAGGATAGGATGGCTGAAGATCGGCTTGAGCAGTGAATATCCATTCTTTTCGAGACTCGTCCAGCCCAATCTTCCTGCAGTCCACTTATCTCAAACTACCTTTATAAACCATAACATGTTAGCACATTTGAGAGATACACAACTTTAATTATCACAATCATAAGTATTAATACAATAAAGCAATGACCAGCCATACCTTGGTAGTTTGAAGAGTAGAATGGGGATAAAATGTTTGATTGGTATGCTGAATGGGGTAGGATAAGGGAAGAAGGGGTAATTAAAAGTGGTTAAAAGAGGCCATTTCTGGGCTCAACACATACCACTACTTAAGCTCATTTTTATTGTTTCAGTTTATCTATTTTTGATAGGTTTTCGATTCGTAACAAGTAAGTAAATAATTTAATTAGCACATCTACTTAATCGAATATTATGTAGAAGTGCTTAACATTATTTTGTTCGTTTTTCATTGATTAAATGAAAGTTTAAATGAAAATTTAATATTTTGTTTGAACTTTTATTGCAGGTGGTCTACACATTTATCATGGATGCATTTTGTTTTTATTATGTTGTTGAAATTATTAGAAGTTTTGCTTCCAGTTGTTAAACTGTCTGTCTCTTATGATGCTTTCGTTTCCAGGTGCCTTTTATTTGGGAGATGGTTTAAACTATTTTGTGATGCCTTGTAATCTCATCAACAAAACAATTGTGTTGATTGTTTGTTTGATTTTGACAGCTGTTAAACTGATATAACTTAAAATTTTTGTTTTGGGAAATAGATCCATAAAACTCTCCAATTAGTTATTTTTTTAGTATATAGGTCACAAGGGTGACTTAAGATAGGGGTATTCGATAGAGAGAAGAAGTTGTCATAGATAGAGTTGCAATTTCCTAAATTTTGAAGTAGATTGTTATGTCATGATAACACTTGTGCTGGCATACGACTCTGAGATGTCTTGAGAAACTTGTAACATTGTAGTTTCTGTTTTTCCACTTATAGTTATATATGAATATAACCTCTTTTTTACAGTTTTCTTTCATATGTTGATTTACATGCACATTGTACTGTGTTGTATTGACTATGTTTATACTTTCGAATACACCATGTTTAAATTTCTGATTGCATGACGTTTATTGTTATCATTAAATATTTTTCATTATCTGATTTAACTTCTTATGTCATTATTCATGTACTTTACTATTCTTATTATTTGTTTGTATAGATATTATGATAAGTAATAATCATTATTATAATCTTTCAGATATTGGGCATAATATAACTGGTTGTTTTTTGACAGTATATATGTTCTAGGTGGTAATAATTTATTATTATTCCTTATAACATATGACTTTAATTTATTCCTTATTGAGATTATAATATGTTAAATGATATTTTTCTCATAGTATATTATAACTTCAAAACCATTGTTTACAGTTTGAACAAGTGACAATAATTAGTAGCACTGCTCTTGGCCAAGATAGATTAGCATAGGTTATAGATAAACAATTAGTGTTAATTTAGTATCTATTAAATAGATAGTTTCTTGTACAAGTTAAATAACTCTTCTTTTGTTAGGTAGTTTTTAATAAGACTTTTTGAACTTAAAAATGGAGACTCTCCTTAAGAGAGAAAAACTTAGATGGTAGTAGGACCATAACCTACAAGAATTAGCTACACCAAACAAATTGGGGCTGTGTTAAGCACCTTGTGTGGGTTAATTCTCTGTAGTTGGCCATAGTAAAAAAATAAAGCCAACACACCTATATACTTTCCCATTAGGTAAAGGTGCCTCATGTATCAAATCAATGGAATGCTTGACCTGACAATGTACTGGCACCCCAACAGGTGTGGTGAATATGTCTTCGTATGCTTCCACAATATTGTCCACCTATTTCTTCTATGTAGGGATCTCGTGTGGAGGTGGTGGATGTTTCTATGATCATTCATTTACCTTCAAAAAAAATCATGAAGAGGAAAAATCTCCCTATCTGGGAGATTACCTTCCTTCACAGCTTAGTTGTGATGAGGGAAACTGTAGTAGTTGGAATTTTCTTTGGTATCTTGTATATTTTATTTAGCAAAGTAATAATAACACTATGAGGTCTAGACTCATACATATCATGGTGTTTCTACATGTATGGTTGTACTAAAAGAACATCACAAAATTCAAACGGGGAAACAACACACATTACCTCACCTTTGAAGGGTGTGATGCTGCAGGATAGGTGGCACTGTTGACTGACACTAATGTCTCATCCCTGCCTTAGCCAATCGATGGTGTATAGTTGGGGATGTGGAATCATAAAAAAATTCAATCTTTTTATGACCTCAACTAAGATGAGGTTCTTTTTTCTACCACTGTCAACAATGAATTGTAGTGGATTCACTTGCACCCATAGTTGTGAATGGAAGAGGTGCCCCCCTTCCTTTGGATCCTTTGCCTCTTCTAGTTGGATCTTTGCAATTGCGATGATGGAACTAGGTTCCACATCAATGACTCACTTTCACCTTTCTTGATCTGAATTAGATTCTGAGCTAGAGTCCAACTCTAGTGATTTCATCTTAGCCAACATTGATTGTATTGAGAGGCATTCATCAGTGTTGTGCCGAGTGATTTTGTGGATCTCACACCACTTATCGGTGTCCTTCTTTGATTTAATGTTACCCTTATTTTCTTGCGTCTTGGGATGGCTGTCCTTTCTATGTCCTTGCTTTGTGAGTTAGGGCCACCTTTTCCAATATTTTGTTGTTGTTGATTTGAAAACCCAAACACTCACTTATTCTTTTGCTTCAATGTTTGCTCAATCTTGACAGTGTACCGATAAGCATCTCCTAATGAGGACATGTCCGAGAAATATATCTTTCTCTGAATGTACCTATGAAGGACACTATGTTACATTAGGACTAAGTTCCATTTGGAGTCTCTAATACCAAGTCTTGAGTGGAAGGTATGTAATATGTTGGTGAAATCTGGCACGGCCTGGTCTCTCTCCCAGTGGAGAGTCATCCACCCGGTGCATTGGTCATCATAGTTTTTGATTGTGTAGAATTAATCCTTGATGGAATAGATAAAATCTACCCAAGTGGGTTTTGTCCTGTATGTTTTAGACTCGTCTCTTGCATGCCTCTTTTAGTTCTCATCCCACTAATCTTTGATATGGGGGAGGGAATTAAGGAGAATATATGTGATCATTTTTCTCTCATAGTTTTTTTAGAAAAAGAAATAACCCTCTAACATATTTAACCATTTCTCCAAAGCATATTTATTTATATTGACTTAAAATAAGGGAATTCCAAATTTAACTTGTATCTTGAAGGGAGTCGCACCTCCAAAATGGCTACTCATTGAAGGTGCATCCACCACTTCCTGCATTCATTGAAGGATCTGGGAGAATTTATCCATCATCTCATTCCTCTTTCATGTGAGGGATTCCTTGAGCAACAAATTAATATGATATCCTACTCCATCATATCTCTTTTCTTCTCCCGCCATTTGAGGTTGCTTAGGTCAACTAGGGTTGTTTTCCTCAAGCTCAACTATTTCGAGACCTAACTATCGATTTTCAAATATCATAGGGGAAATGCATTGAGAAAGCACAAGAGAATAGGTCTGATACCACCGATTGGCATATTTATGTGAGAAAAAAATTAAAGAGAATATGTAATGAACCTAAATCAGCTTCAATGGTTCATTAACGCTCTCACACAATTTTCAACAAACTAGCTAGTAGGCAGGGGAAATTTCAAGCTTAAGGACTAAGCAGAAATGATATTTAGTAAGATCAACAAAGTAAGGGAATGGTCCTAAATTTTCAGGTTCTAAGCACAACATGTTGGGTCCTTTTAGGTTTCAAACATTAGCTAGGCTAAAGTCTAATTCTAGGCTTGTGGGAGTCCCAACATATGCCAAATAAAACCTTTACAATTCAGTCTCCAACAACCAGTGGTGATAGGATTTCTCTTAGGGGGACCTTCATAAATTTGATATGAATGTATGGGTTAGTATTAGCAGGATATCTATTCTCCCTATCTGAAAGTATGGTTAGTAACTGCGACTTACATGTTTGAAACAAATTAGAAAGGTTCTGGGGGTCACACTAGTGAAACTATCTTTTAGGACAACTCCTTGGGTTAGACTTCTGGCCTTCCCAAATAGTGGACATGTTAGGATATTATAAACCCACTTCACACTTAGTATAAAATATTTAATCATTTTTTATTAATTTTCCTACCCACTATCCTAGATAGTTATCCACTTGCACCACTTGGTCAACACTTGCCATATATACCCTAGGAGCACCTTTATCCCGATTCTGGTTAGATCCTGTCTACTTTATTGACTTCCAAAATAATCACTATGCCTTCCTGCATATTTTGTATTTATACTACTTTATTCCAGCTTTTCAGTGGATAAGGTAAAGCTAGTCAACTAGGAAATTTCTATCTTTTGTTGTCAACCCATCCTCCATGATTTTCTCTCCAGATTCCAGGATTAGCATGTTTTTCCATCACTCATGACAACTCACTCAATTTTTAGCTAATTTGTGAGGTGGTTGACATAGTTGGAAAGTGATTTAGCCACACATGGGGGTTTATCATATTTAGTAAGCCTGATTTATGAGCTAGCATGAGTTGTCTACCACCAACTCAATTTTACTTTATAAGGATGTATTACTATTGTAATAATAAATCAATTCATTATTGATCATCAACCAATTATTCATTCTTCACTTCTTCATGTGATTCAATATTCTTCTTCTCTCTATTTTTCTTGTTCATACTTGTGAGAATTATCCTGTAGCAAGGTCTACTTCATGTGCTTCTTCTTTGCATCAAGGCTCTATTTCTTCATGGTATTTGAGCACAAGGTTGTTCAAGTTCTAAAGAGTTGAGGAGATATCTTTTCTCTCTATCCGAGTGCATCCAGTCTCCTATCCCTCTTTGAAGAATATCTTGTTATTAAGCTTACAATATTTTCTCCTAGTTTTATTTATACATGGTATTGGAGCTGCAATTTCTACATGGTATCCTTATTTTTACAGGTTGTAGAGAGTATCTTCTTGAGCGCATCAACATATCCGTTTGGATTCTTCTTCAACGATGATCTTGACTTAGTTCAACTATCATGAATGGAAAGCAAAAATCGACATTCTATTGCATAGTAAGGGACTCTATAGAGTTTCTATGGCCCTAGAAAATGAACCAGATTCTGTTTTTAAGAAATCTAAGTGGCATAATAGATTGGATGAATCCTATGTATTGCCTTGTCTATCTATTTTCCCTGATATACTCTTTCATCTAGATGGTTTGACCACTCCAAACCAATTATGGACCAAACTTGAGTCTCTTTTTGGAGTTCAAGATGAGATAAGAGCGCATCAGTTGGGCAATGGGTTATTCTCATTGAGTCCAAGAAGTTTCGATTCCATGGAGGGTTTATTACCAAATTCAAGTCACTTGTTGTATTTCTCAAGTAATGTGGGATTGAGAACAAATAATATCAATTTATTATTTCCATTCTATCAAAATTGAGTCATGAATAATAAATTTTTGTGTCTACTTTTCACGCTACTAGGCTTGTTATTTCTAATTGGAAAATGCCTTCTTTGAGTACATTATTTGATTCACTAACAAAGGAGAAAGATGAGTTGATGCATATGGGTGATCTTAGATCCAAAAAGGTAAATGATCATTCTCTTATAGTTCAAGTCAGAAATAATGCAAGATCCAAAGAGAAGAATTGTTAAAGATAATAAGCCAAAGTCAGAAATTGAAGATGAAAGTTCGAAGGCTAATGATGAAGATTCAATGAAGAAAGTCAATAAGAAAGGAATTACATCCGAGTGTTATTATTGAAGCAAGGGATTTCATATTGAGAAGAAATGTTTCAATAATAATATGGACATAATGTCTCAGCTTCTTGAGAATCACAACATCGAAGTTCCATACTAGCTAGAGAAGTATGTTGATTCCTAAGGACACTGTCATAGTGCACAATTCCAAGGTGATATAAACTATGCCTTGAGTGCCAGAGTTAAATCCTTTCCTCACATATCTGATATAGATTTAGTTTCTGATATATTAGAATAATACATCTCAATTTATTTCTTTGATAATCCATCTATCAGTCTCCTAGATTCATCTCCCAATGATTGTGATTTTTCACTAGATCCTGACTTGTCTTTAAGAAGATCTTCCTCATTTAATTAAAATGGTTATAATTATGATTTATAAGCATATTTTCAGGATTATATGCATGTAATGAAATAATCCATACCATCGACCATACTTTTTAATACTCCTAAGACTATACAAACCCCAAGTTCACTAGTTGATTCCTCATTGGTTTCTTATGCAATGTTACTTATAACAAATGGTTTCAAGTATTGCCTATTTTTCACTGGTTGGTTATATATGAACTTAGTCATAATTGGAATTATATTACACATTTTTGGATCTGTTATAAAAACTAATGATTCAGATATCAAGTCCATCCATCATTCATATTTTTACACTCATCAATTTTTCCCAGTTGTTCATACTTTTCCTAGTCTAGCCCTATACCCTCATGGATACACTGAATATTTGGTATTTGCTGTTCCATATGATAATATTTATGATATATCATAGTATTTTAAGCCTCATATCATATCTGGGAGGGTCCTACATCATATTGGAAGAAATATATGTGATCCACATCACAATTTTGCAGCTATAGAAGGAATTAATTATGTAATTGATTGTATTAATTTTTGTACTCTTTGGGAAGAAGTATGCACAAATATATTTTCATTTTCAGATTGTGTTTACATATCAGAGTTTCTTAGCAGAAATAATTATTTAGATAATTCTCCTACTTCATTAGATGATGAGATACAAGGAGTCTCTCCTCTTCTTTCTTGCAGATTCTACACTCTAGCGCATGATCATGAAGTCTACAATTTTTTCATCAAAGTCTTTCACCAGAAGAAGTTCATTCAAATCATTCAAGTGAAGATAAAGACATAATTGAAGAAATATTTCAAATTTTGTTCCTTTTCCTTTATTGCGGGAGGATTTTACCCATGTGGGTTTTCCTCCTTCCTCTGCTTTTCTGAACATGAATAATTGTAAAGGGTGACCATAGCCTTGTTGCTGGGCCCTATATACACTTATATGCATCTGATTATTTCAGACATATCATCATAAATTCAGAATTAAAGGGGGGGTTTTGGATATTATAAACCCAATTCATACTTAGGATAAAAATAATTAATCATTTTTTATTAATTTCCTACCCACTAGCCTAGATAGTTGGCATCCACTTGCACCACTTGGTCAACACTTGCCATATATACCCTAGGAGTGCCTTTATCTTGATTCTGGTTATATCCTTCCCACTTTATTGACTTCTAGAATTAGTAACTTCACCTTCCTACATATTCTATCTTTATACTAATTTATTCCAACTTTTTAGTGGATAAGGTAAAGCTTGTCAACTAGGAAATTGCTATCTTTTGTTTCCATCCCATCCTCCATGTTTTTCCATCGCTCATGACAACTCACTCATGATTTAGATAATTTGTGAGGTCCTTGATAGAGTTGGAAAGTGCTTTAGCCACCTATGGGGTTTTATTATATTTAGTAATCCTTATTTATGAGCTAGCATGAGTTGTCTTCCACCAACTCAATTTTCCTTTATAACGATGTACTACTATTGTAATAATAAATCAATTCATTTTATTGATATTCAATCAATTATTCATTCTTCACTTCTTCATGTGATTCATTATCCTTACTCTTCTCTCTATTTTTCTTGTGCATACTTGTGAGAATTATCCTGTAGCAATATCTACTTCCTATGCTTCTTGTTGCATCAAGGCTCTATTTCTACATGGTATCAAAGCTCCAATTTATACAGGAAGGAGGCTACAAATTGATTAATTTGGACCTATAACCCGTAGAGGAGTGTGTCAGGATCCTATCAGTACATAAATTAATATAATTCATTACAGAGAGTGTGTTTTATGCTCAGTACAACAAAACTAGTAAAAAATACATGTAAAACTAGATAAGGTCGAATTAACTCATGAATAAGCATATCAAATCAACTCAAACTTTCATCAAAATTACATAGAGTATTTATTACATCATAAATTACAGAATGAAGTTAGAAAATAACTTGAAGGTATCTCTATACATGGTCTTCATAATCAATACATAACCATATTGCAATCAAAGGCACTATTCACTAGAGAAAACAAGAATTTGGAACTATGGATTCTTCAATCAACTGGAACAATATTGTATTTAATAAGTAAACTAAAATAAAACTCAATGATTAAATCTAAATGATTTCATCCTCTCAATGGAAGAAGGGAAACATCTCTCAGCTTGACTAGGGGCACATCTCGCAAGTTTGAGTAGCACAATGCTCTCAATTCAAATCTCAAATGATCAAAAGTCCCGATAGCGATGTGCAATCATTGTTTTATAGATAAATTAGAAGTCATGGTTGAATTCACTCTTCATGTGGACCACTTCCCTTACCCAATGCACCCTCGTGACTGGATTAGGAAATTTCGTGCTTTGTCTTCCTTGCTTTCCTACCTTTCCAACTGACCCACTTTTCTTCCTTTGGAAAATGCAGCCTCTTGTTTCATGCTTTTCACACTGACATGCTTTATCCTTTTTAGAAATTGTTCCCTTTAAACTTTCCTTCTTTTCTAACTACTTTATGCATTTTTCTTATTTTTTGCAAGTTTCCTTCTTTTGCCGCCATCTTGATTTATGTTGCTTTATTCTAGTTTCCCCTTTTGAGTGATAACTCATAGGGATATCTTTCTTCCTTTATGCGCCCTCATGGTACCCTTTTATCATGTAAAAATCATATATAATTTTAAATCAAATTAAATATTACAAAAAAAATGAATAGACTCTTTAATTTAATTTATCCCTGCACCTATCATAAAAATTTATTCCTAGTTAATTAATTGTTTTGACTAGGAAATTCATAGGCCAACATTATTTCCTCCTACCCATGGAATTGCATGGGTATTGTTGGGACAGGAAAGAGAACAAGGACAAAAGAGAAGCATAAGCACCGGAGGAAAGGAAAGCACATGAAGAAAAGGAAGGTAAAGGAAGGAATACAAGCACATAAGAAAGGAAGTTGTGACAAGGATGAGTGTGGCGAAGGAAAATACAATCTTTAGGCATGCAGGAAAGCAATAGATCAAGAAGATCATGGCTTCTAAAGTCAGTGCAAGCTGGTGAATGGCACACATATGAAGGAATATTTTGTAAGTTAGGCCGATAGCGCCTTCAGTCAGTCAGTGATTCATTCTGTAACTATTTTAGATGACAAATTATGACTTGTAACAGTTGAACTGTATGAATCCCACCCTCCGCAGTCTTGTAAAGGCTATAAATATGAAGAACCTGTTTTATATAACGGTTCAGACTAGTTTAGAATAATAGAAGGAATCAGTAAGAGTAGGGTTGTAGTCAGCTGTTGAGCAACATAACCCATTTTGTAGAAGGGTTTTCGAGTAGTAGATTCGATATGTAGCTGAGTGTGCAGATACTAGAGTAGAATAGTCGATCCAGGATATGTGCAAATTAGTAGAAGAGTAGAGTAGAAGAAGAACAAATAAAACTAGAGAGCATGAGAGAAAGAAAGAGTCTGAGTTGAAAAGACATATCTCAAATAGCTTGCATTTGAGTTGCAGATTGCAAGGTGCCATATATTTCTCATGCCAGATGAAGCACACCTTGGTGGTTTTTCCCGGTTGGGTTTCCACGTTACATCTTGTGTCGAATGAATGTGCTTCTTGAACAGTTGTGATTGGTTATTGGTTATATTTCATTATTTATGCTTATGGTTTGAATGAATGTCACAATATTGATAAAAGAAGTTGAATAAGTGAATAACTAAAGCATTGTTGAATAATTATGTATTATTTCATGCTCATTTACTATTAAGTTGGAATACAATCGTGCAAGTGTCATTTATTGCTAAGAAATGCACAATAACATTGAAAGTATTTTATATCGGTTCAAGTTCACTTACTATTAAATTGCAAAGGAATAAGCAGTGCCGCAAGCTAGTTGTGTCGCATGGTTAAGTGTTCATTACTATTTAAGTTCACTTGCTCCACTATTGAGACAATTGAAGCACTCTATATTAATTCAAGTTAGTTGCTGCTAAGTGCTAAGGAAAAAGCTGTGTCACACTATTGAGATATTAAGTTGTTAAGTTGGTTGTGTTGCACTTGTTATCTCCCAAAATAATTCATTTTCATATGAAGAATTTAATTCATGTAATGAGGAATATTAATATCACTAACAGTTTGAAAGCCTCTGTTGTTGATAAAATTTCACAAAGTTGTAGCTTCGGTGGCTTGGGCGAGGAACAGAACATCTCATTAGCCACTGATAGACTTACAGACTACGGCTTCCACGATCAGATGAAATCTTAGGTGATCGAAAGAACTGAAGACAACATAGCAGCGAGGCAAATCTGAAAGGTTCCACAATGTAGGTGATATGAAGAACTAAAGGCCGTCAAAGTCAAGTATCAAAAATTGGAACTTGAAGACACTAACCATTGGTGAGATAGTCCTCTAAGGAGCCGAAACAGTGGAAGATAGACTTACTACGGGTTCCATGATCAGGTGAACATTTCGACAATCGAAAGAAGTAAGGGTTACGTATCGGTGAGATAGTTCACTAAGGAGCCAAAAATGTGGAAGACAAATGGACAAAGCTCCGATCAATGACAATAATCATTCCGATAGTGCGACAATAGAAAATCATCGACGATCAGAAGAACTAAGCACAACAGATCGACGAGTTTAAAACTAAGCTCCTCCGTAGTGTCGATGACACAGAGGACTAAAGCTCTGATTCCTTCGTCAATCAACTTTTGGAAGCGATAAAATTAGTTCGTGTCACCTTCAAAACTACAGCAGCATTCATCTTTGAGGTTCCAATGCATTTGTTATTACAGTTTTCGATCGCCGATAAGTTAGTGATGGAAAGCATCGATTCATAACCCATCGCAATGATAGTCATTTGAGGTGCCGACATTGTGGCAACGTTTGGGTCTAAAGTGCCGATGGGCTAGAAGACAGAGCTTCTGATTGGCGACCATGGTGACAAGGTAGAAAAATCTAGTGGATTAAACAAGGAAAGTCACTTCAGTTAACCGCTGAAACACTAATTTTTGGCGGCAATTTTACACTTAACTAGCAGTGGTGATTATCAGCAACCACTTCAGTTATTAAAAGTTCACTCAGTGAACTAGATCTTCACAGTAGATAAAAAATAGTTAGCAAGGGTTTGAAGCCCGAATCTAGAAAAACTATCACTTTCAATTATTTTTTATGTAAAGAGATCGGATTTTCAGGATCTATGATTTTTGTAGAAGGCTATAAAGCCCATGATTGATTTTATAATAGGGGTTTAACTTTGGGATTTATGAGCCAACAATGCTTTCAAGCTTCTCATTTTATTTATTCATGATATAATCTCTTTTGTTGTGATTTGTTCAGCCATCATCTCTTTCTTTACTGTATTTATGCCTGAATGTGCATTTAGGTCATTTTCAGATTTATTAAGGAGTCGATAGGTATCATCCTATTGGTTTATTAGTGATATTGGATTTACAAATACCATACTCATCAGGACTTAGCCATTTATATGCATGTGTTATGTGTGTAAGTTTGCTAGCTTGGTGAGTTCTTTATCTCTGCACCTTATTGTCAAACTTCTGAGAAAATTGCAACTAAAAGCCTTGTAAATGAGTGAGTTTTATGCATGAATTGAGAGTGGAAAGGTTACATAGGTCGACTGAATTGACCCATATCAGAAAACCTGAAAAAACATTGTAAGTTACTAGGAATCCTTGAGCTACAACCTAGAGGAGTTTCCTGGAGTGATAACAAAGTGGCACCGTTGCCGGGGAGAGGAGATTAAAGCTCAGCTTCCTTGGGAGATGACATAGATCCATGATTTGATGATAGACAAGGCTTGGAAATTATTACGGTTGTAATCATCTATCTGGTGACTCCATTGATATAAGGTGGCTTCAAGAAGAACAAGTACCAGAGAAAACCCAAAGGGGCCACCAGTAACACCCATTTCAGATCCAGAAGAAATATTGAGGAAAGCTAGGACTTTACTAAGACAGACCAGTAGTGCTGCACAAAAAGCTACATCAGGTATTTCAAGAAATATTTCTCCTATTATTTCTTCTGGTGAAACTCTTAATTCCCGGAAATTTTTAGATACATCAGAAAAATCTAGGGGTTGGGCATATTCAAGCACTGTTGCTTGTGAAGATCCAATCCTCGATGACTCCACTGGGATAAGTATACCACCACCTTCTCAGAAAATATCCTCATCAGTGTTGCCTTCCACATCCCTGTCCATACCCATTTCCAATATGGCTACCCCTCAATTGACCAAGATGGAAAGGATCCTGGTAGCTAGGTATGCACCCCTAATTTTTCCAAATCCTCTCATAGCCATGCCTACCGGGGATTAACTCAAGTATATTTCTAAGTTTATGGGGGAAGGGGATTTCACTGCTGAAGAAAATCTAGAGGCTTTTTATAGCTATGCTGAAATATAAACATAGAACAAGAAGATGTATGGACCAGAGTTTTTGTGCAAATCCTAGATGGATAGGCTAGGAAGTGGTTTAAGGAATTTCCTGTTCGGTCAGTGGCAGGCATAGAGGCCCTAGATGACATTTTCCTAAAGCATTGGGGGGAGAGGAGAGACCACCTCTACTATATTACATAATTCAGAAACTTGAGAAGAGAAAATGGGGAGTTTGTCTTAAACTTTACCAAGAGATTCAACAACATGTACAGCAAGATCCCCACTGAGATTAAGCCCACCGGTACCTCAGCTATGATAACCAATGAAAATGCCTTTGAATCTGACTTCTACCTACTTCTTAGAGAAAGGAGGTCTGCCTCCTTATCACTTATGTAGGATGCTTCCCTAGAGGTAGAGTCAAACATTCTGGAATCTTAGAAGGTCAAAGGGAAGGTAGACAGGAGAAAGCAACTAGCAAACTATAGTGGGGCTTCTGTATCAGAAAACAAGATTGAAAAAATGACCAAACTTTTAGATAATATGACTGCTGAAATGTCTAAGTTAAAGGACCAAGGACAACTGTTGGTGAGGGGTAAGGGCCCAAGTGACTTTGCTCCTCGAAACCCAAATTTTTTTCCTTATATAAGAGGAAACCCCCTTGTTCAGATTCTCAGAAGGGAAAGAAATCAAGAAGAAGACCAGAGGATAAGAGCTCCATTTCAAAATGCTGTATTAGAAGAAGAGCTAGAGTTCATTGAAGAAGAAGGAGAAGCTGAAGACAATATTCACTGCATGGAGGATGAGGTGGACTATTCTTTTCTGACACAGGCAGAATATGAAGAAGCCCTGATTGATGAGTATATCACTAAAGAGGCTATCTATCAGGATGATGGTCAGGTAGGTTACCAACTGAGGTCTAGGTTGGTTTCTCCCCTCAAGAAGAATGTTGTACCTGTCAAGTAGCCTGTTGCGCCTGCTAGAAAGGTTGTTGTTTTACCAAAGAAAGTGGCTATTCCATCCAAAGCATTGCATAAACCAACACCTTCATCCACACCTGATCAAGCCCAAATCAAACCTATAGCTCATGAGGTAAGGTTTCTAGATAGGCTACATTATTCCTTCAACCTTGAGTCTGAAATACAAAAATTGAAAATACATTTCCCTTTAATTGAGTTGATGAAGAATGATGCATTTAAAACCTCCATTTTCCAAGGTGCACATTGACATTGAATTTGTGAACCTGCAATATGACAAGCCTGTTGTAACCCTGGGCCCCATGATTGAAGACCTAAAGGACTCCTACCCGCCATTCTATATATCCTTGAAAATCCATGATAAAATCCTCCATAACTGTCTGCTAGATTCTGGAGCCTCTCATAACCTAATGCCAAAGGTTGTGATGGATGAGATTGGCCTCAGCATCACTAAGCCCTACCATGATTTATTCTCTTTTGAATCCAGGAAGGTCAAGCGCTTGGGCCTCATCAAAGACCTCGTTGTAAACTTAACTCAGCTACCTTCGAAAAGCATAATGATGGACATCGTAGTGGATGATATTCCTCCAAAATTTAGCCTCTTATTTTCCCGATCATGGAGAAAAAGATTAGGTGGCACCCTTCAGATGGATCTCACGTATGCCACCATTCCCATGTTTGGAGGGGAGACTAAGAGGTTGTACAGGGCAAACCAGCTAGTATACATTATAAGGAAGGAGAGTCGCTTAGTAAATCACCCCATCTATGCGGTGGACACCAATTTTGGGTCTTGCATTTTGCAAATAGATGATAAGCAGTAGACATCAGTTCAGCTCACTGAGCCCACTCATCCGCAACTTGAAGAAGTCACAACGACGATCTGGACCATGTATTTCAATGGGGCTAGCGCTCAAAACTCAGCAGGCATGGGTGTAGTCTTGATCTCCCCATCTAAGGAAAACATTCACCTGTCTTATAAGCTCGATTTCAAAACCACGAACAACGTAGCAGAATATGAAGCCTTGCTGATAGGAGTTAAAGCTGCCAAGGAGATGGGGATCATGTGCATAAGGTTTTTTGGGGACACAAACCTCATCATACAACAGGTCAACAACACTTTTCAGACGAAAAATATCATATTGAAGGCCTACAGGGACGAGGTATAGAAACTCAAAGAATCCTTTATGTTTTTTGAACTGTCATATATTCCTAGGGATTTGAATCACTAGGCTGATTCCCTAGCTATCTCTGCAAGTCTGTTTATTCCTCCTTTGCCTCCTAAACTTAGTTATGATGTTCATGTCAAGTACAGACCCTCTTTGCCAGATAATGTAAAATTTTGGAGGGTGTTCGAGAACGATGACGAGCTTAGTAAATTCCTTCAGTGAGTAGATGAATTCTCTGACATACACATAGATGAGGAAAACCTTAACATGGAGGAATGCAAACAACTCAAGTTAAAAGATAAAGTGACTGAGCAGAATATTGTCCAATTGCCCAACAACTACATACCCTGAGGTCTAGTACCATTGGAAGAACTATTTGATCACAATGACGTCCCTCTCAAGCCGACCAAAAAGGAGCTAGATCCTGTTATCCAAGAGCAAAACATAGGTAGCCAAATCCATCCAAAACTGATAAATCAATCCACTGGGTTGACTGCTGAATAGAAGTCTGAATTTTGCAGCTTGATAAAAGAGTTTGTTGATGTCTTTGCATGGGAGTATAGTGACCTAAAAACATATGACACCAACATCATCTAGCACAAGATTCCTTTGGAGAAGGACACCATTCCTTTCAAATAGAAGCTGAGACCCATCAACCCTCTTCTATTACTAGTGATTGAGAAGGATATCCATAAACTCCTCAAAGCCAAGATCATAATCCCCCTCAGGTATTCCAAGTGGATTGAAAATATAGTAGTGGTAAGAAAGAAAAATGGAGAAATAAGGTTGTGTGTGGATTTTAGAAACCTGAACAAGTGTTCCAAAAAAGACAACTATCCACTGCCCAATATGGAACATCTGCTGTAGAAAGTCTCGGGGGCCAGGGTCATGTCCTTCCTTGATGGATTCTCTGGATACAACCAAGTTGTTGTGCACCCAGATGACCAAGAGAAGACTGCCTTTACCACCCCCTGGGGCACCTTCATGTATGCTAAAATTCCATTTGGGCTAATGAATGCTGGGGATACTTTTCAGAGAGCTATGGACCTAGCTTTTGTAGGGCTAAAAGATAAATTTGTGCTGATATATTTGGATGAATTAATAGTTTACTCTCGCAGCCATCATGACCACTTACAGCATTTAAGGACGGTATTTCTGAAGTGCAGAAGGTATGGAATATCACTAAACCCCAAGAAGTCCCAGTTTGCACTCAATGAAGGAAAGCTCCTAGGACACATAGTCTCAGCCAAAGGTGTAAAGATTGATCCGATGAGAGTGGAAGCAATCCAAAAATTGTCAATACCAAGGTCACAAAGAGACATTCAGTCCTTTTTAGGCAAGATAAACTTTGTTAGAAGGTTCATTCCAAATTTCTCTGAGCTGGTAAAGCATATAACAGTCATGCTAAAAAGGGATGCAGAAATGAAGTGGACTGACCAAGCAAGAAACTCTTTTGAAGACATTAAGAAAGCCATCATGGAGGCCCCAACCCTGATTAGTCCCGACTACACCAAGGGTTTTTACATTTTCTCTTTTGCATCTTATGACATAGTGGCAACTGTACTATTACAAAAGAATGATGGAGGTATTGATCATCCAATTGCTTTATTCAGAAGAACCCTGAGAGATGTTGAGCTAAAGTATGACCCAATTGAGAAGCAGGCTTATGCTCTCATAAAATCTTTGAAGACTTTCAGAATCTACATTCTCCATGCAAAGTTCATTGCATATGTCCCTTCAGCTGCCGTGAAGGATGTTTTGACTCAGCCTAACATTGATGGGAAGAGAGCTAAGTGGATTTCCAAACTCATTGAGTTTGATGTAGAGGTGAAAACCACCAAGATAGTAAATGGATTAGGTCTAATAAAACTCATGGCCGAAGAAAACTGCGAACTAATGGGAATAAATTTCACATGTGTCAAATCAGCAAAGGTGTAGACTATCGTAGTAGCTGAAACATAAGTAAATCAAGATCATAATAACAGTCCATCAGTAGCTGAGAACATATCTTCATGTGAGTGGTACTCAGGTATCATTCAATTTTTGCAAAATTTAGAAGTTCCTCCTGATCTCACTCCTAACCAAGCACGAGCCCTTAAATTGAAATCTATTAAGTTTTGCATAATTGACAAACTACTGTACTAGAGGGATCAGTTTGGGATTTTGTTAAGGTGTCTAGATAAAGAGGAAGCAGAGTAGGTCATGCATCACTTTCATTCCAGTACATGTGGGGGCCACCACTACTAGAAAACCACAACCCACAAGATCTTAAAAGTAGGATACTATTGGACAGTCCTCTTTGCTGATGTATGCACTTTTGTAAGGGCCTGTGACCAATGTCAAAGATTTATAGGGAAGCAGCAACTCAAATCCTTGCCCCTTAGGCCGGTTACAGTGAATGGGCCTTTCCAGCAATGGGGTCTGGATTTCATAGGTGAAATAAATCCATCTTACAGTGGACAGCATAAATGGATCTTAGTAGCCACTGACTACTTTACCAAATGGATAGAAGCAGTACCCACCAGAAATGCTTCTCATCAAGTCATCATGAGATTTTTATATGAGAACATATTCAGCATGTTTGGTTGCCCAGTAAGGTTAGTAACTGATAATGCACCAGCTTTTAAGGCTGGGGTATTAGTTAAAATGTGTGAATCAATGGGTATTCAACTGGTGCTCTCCACATTTTATTACCCACAAGGAAATGGCTTGGCTGAGTCATCCAACAAAAGCTTAGTCACAATCATCAGGAAACTACTAGAGACAAATCAGAAAATCTAGGATTCAAAGCTTAAGTTTGCTTTATGGGCTGATAGGGTGCCAGAAAAAAATCCATAAGAACTTCTCCAGTCAAACTAGTTTATGGCACTGAGGCCATCTTTCCTATCCAGCTCATCCTTCTAGTGGAAAAGATCTTTCAGGAAGAGGAGGATGAACCAAATGATATTATGAGAAGGATGATGGATTTGGTGGAGTTACAATAGATTAGGGAGCAAGTTATACAAAAATCAGAAGCTCATCAACAGAGGATAAAGGGCATGTTTGACAAAAGAGAAAAGGAAGACAACTTCCAAGTCGGAGATTGGGTCCTCAAGTGGGATGTTGTTAGACAGGACAAGGGGAAACATGGAAAATTTGACTCTTTATGGATTGGCCCTTTTGTGATAGCCTAGGAACATAAGAATAAAACATTCAAATTGTAGAATCTAGAAGGTGAAGAGGTATTTGATGGCCTAGTAAATGGGCGGTTCTTGAAGCTCTATTTTATTTGAGGCTCTGAGGCCTTATGATTGTAAATTAGTAGATAGTAGGTTGCTTTTATTTCAGAATAAGACTCCATGCCCAATGGAACAATAAAGGATAGTGTTAAGTTACTTAGTTGATTTTAGGGAAAGGAATTTCGGTTTGGGGTTCTTGGGACCTCACTGGGAGGTTTCCATCCCCAAGTAGGAGCCAGATGTTATCTCCCAAAATAATTCATTTTCGTATGAAGAATTTAATTCAGGCAATGATGAATATGAATATCACTAACACTTTGAAATCCTCTATTGTTGATTTCACAAAGTTGTAGCTTTGGTGGCTTGGGCAAGGAACAAAACATCTCATTAGCCACCGACAGACTTATAGACTACGGCTTCCCAATCAGATGAACTCTTAGGCGATTGGAAGAACTGAAGACAACGTAGTGGCAAGGCAAAGCTAAAAGGTTCCACAATGTCAGTGATATGAAGAACTAAAGGCCGCCGAAGTCAAGTATCATAAATAAGAACTTGAAGACACTAACCATTGGCGAGATAGTCCTCTAAGGAGCTGAAATGGCGGAAGACAGACTTACTATGGGTTCCGCGATCAGGTGAACATTTCGGCGATCAGAAGAAGTAATGGCTACGTATCGGCGAGATAGTTCACTAAGGAGCCAAAAACGTGGAAGACAAATGGACAAAGATCCGATCAATGACAAGAATCATTTCGATAGCGCGACAATAGAAAATCATCGACGATTGAAAGAACTAAGGACAACGGATCGACGAGTTTAAAACTAAGCTCCTCTAGAGTGTCGGTGGCACAGAGGACTAAACCTATGATTCCTTCGTCAATCAAATTCTGACAGCGATAAAATTAGTTTGTTTCACCTCCGAAACTGCGGAAGAATTCATCTTTGAGGTTTCGATGCATTCATTATTATAGTTTTTTATTGCAGACAAGTTAGTGATGGAAAGCGCCGATGCATAACCCGTTGCAACGATAGTCATTTGAGGTGCCAAAATTGTGGTAACGTTCGGGTCTAAAGTGTCGATGAACTAGAAGATAGAGCTTTTGATCGATGACTGTGGCGACAAGGTAGAGAAATCCAATGGATTAAACAAGGACAGTCACTTCAGTTAACCGACGAAACACTGATTTTTGGTGGCAATTTTACACTGAACTAGAAGTGGTGATTATCAGCGACCACTTCAGTTATTAAAAGTTCACTCAGTGAACTAGATCTTCATAGTAGATAAACAAATAGTTAGCAAAGGTTTGAAGCCCTAATCTGGAAAAACTATCACTTTCAATTATTTTTTGTGTAAACAGATCAGATTTTCAGCATCTGTGATTTTTGTAGAAGGCTATAAATCCCATGGTTGATTTTATAATAGGGGTTCAACTTCGGGGATTTATGAGCCAACAATGCTTTCAAGATTCTCATTTTACTTATTCATGATATAAGCTCTTTTGTTGTGATCTGTTCAACCATCATCTCTTTCTTCACTGTATTTATGCCTGAATGTGCATTTGGGTCATTTTCGGATTTATTAAGGAGTCGATAGCTGTCATCCTATTGGTTTATTAGTGATATTTTATTTATAAATACCATCCTCATCAAGACTTAGCCATTTATATGCATGTGTTATGTGTGTAAGTCTACCAACCTGGTGAGTTCTCCATCCCTGCACTTTATTGTCAAAATTCTGAGCAAATTGCAACTAAAAGCCTTGTAAACGAGTGAGTTTTATGCATGCCTTGAGAGTGGAAAGGTTACATAGGTCATATGACTTGAACCATATTAGAAAACCCTAAAAAAAATTGTAAGTTACCAGGCATCCTCGAGCTACAACCTAGAGGAGTTTCCCGGAGTGATAACAACACTGTTGCACTACTGCCGAGTTAGTAAAAGCCTCCATTATTCTGACTCTATCGAGCACCTTGGTTGCATACCAAGGGACTTCTATCCCTCGCCGATGACAAAAACATGGTTCTGGAAGTTACCCATTGAGATATCTCAGGTGAGACTATGCTTGTAATGTAGATGTTGTCGACTGAGCTTGCTTTGTTGGGTCAATATCTTTGGGTGTTTTGTTGGTTTTGTGGGTTGTTGAACCTGGGTCATGTGAGTTAGGAAAAGTGGCCAACAAATGGTTTTGTTGGTGGTACCTGTAATCATTTGAGTTGAGGGAGATGTTGTGGCATTCGACAAAGATAGAAATAGAGGATTGGATGGAGTCTAAAACATTAGCATTTGCGCAAGAAGATAGTGGAAGATCGTGGTTGATCCCAGAAAACTAGTTGGACTAATATATGTATACAAATATTCATGAAATATTCTTTGCAGAGTTTCCTGTTGTGCTACATGAGTGGTTTTCAATATTGGCGACTCGACGGACAAATTTTCAAACAAGGGAAGTGGTCGAGTGGAGTGCTCAGCTGATCTGCAAGTTAGTAGCTGTAAGTAAACCCATCTCTAGAGCTGTTGATTTTTGCGTCAACAATATTTTGCAAGGGTATATTAATAATTTTGTAGTTGAGATGATAACCTCATATAGTGAGGCTAAAAGAAATTTTTTCCAAGGACCCTGAGGGAGGTACTTGTTATCTACAAGTACATGGATAAAGATGCTCATTTATGAGAAGGGCATTTTGTAGTTGAGCAGTTGAGTCGCATATCCAAAGGAAGGGATATGTCATAGACACCTTGCAAATAAAATGGTAAATAATGAGCTAATATGTTCCCAGGGAATACATAAAATGAACTAGAAATGAGATTTTTAAGAAGTGGAAGGAGATTCCAATTAGGGAAAAGAAGAAAGAAAATAGAAGGAAGATAGAGTTCTAGTCTATTTGGAGAAAGGGAGTACGAGTTTGAGTCACATATAGATGAAGGGTCTTGTGATGAAGAGGAAGAATATACCCAATTTATAAGGGAGTAGAAGAGTCAGAAGAATATACAGAGACATCAAGGTCAGAATGTAACTACACCACACCAGCAGCATTAGTGGAGGTAAGATATAGAGGCTCGTCACCTGAAAGAACTGCAAATACTAGTAGTACTAGTGCTGCAACTAGCACGCAAGGGGTTCCACCTTCATTAGATTGTTCATTGGACAACCTCGATGCCAACTCAATGGCGGGGGAAAACATCAGATTACCTACATTTAATGGGAATGGGGCAGAAGACCTAGAGCAACACTGGTTCCTTTGTGAAGACGTTTGGACGGTTCGCCAAGTCCACAACGCGGACCTAAGAAAAGCACAGATGATAACGACTCTGTGGGGTCATGCACTGGACTGGTTTATGAAGTTCTACATAGTAACGGCATGAAATCCACAGAAGACTCTTGATGAGATCCAACTCGCAATGATTTATGAGTTTAGAAAACCTAAATCTGAGTCGCAATGTATCATTGAGATCAAGGAGATAAAAAATTTACCGACAAAGTCCATGTGGGATTTTGACCAATGGTTTAAAACTTTGATGGCCAAATTAAGTTTTCAAATGTCAGATGTACAACACAAAGAGTGGTTTATTTATTCACTGTTACCACACATCGAAGTCCCTTTGATGTAGTAGAAGATTGTGTCATAGAATGAAGCACGGGAAATAGCTATGAAGCTGGAAGCCTCGTCGATCAGAGATGGTGGTGCAAGGATGGTGCAGATTTAGTCGCAGTTGGCTAATCTGACATTACAACTTTAGGATATCAAGAAGGGAAAGGGATCCTAGGAAGACTTATGGTGTACAAGATGTAGAATGGATGGACACACCAAGGATAATTATCTGTCATAAATGAACTATATCTCATCAGGTGAGCCTAATCCATTGAGTACTCAAAGACTACCCCAGTGCCGAATATGCCATACTAGAGGACACCAAGATGAGGACTGTTTATACTTGCATAAGATTATAAGTACCCTTTCTATCCTTTTCTGTAAATTTTGTAAGTCAGTAGGACACGATGAGAAGTATTGCAGAGCATACCAGCTCTTGAAGGAGAAGACAGTCGACACCTACTTAATGAAGAACAGAGAGTTGATTCAGGATGAACAAGCGCAAGTGCACTACCAGCATGCGCATTTTCCCCAAAATCAGTATTAGAATTAGTATTAGCCTCAATACCAGCTGAATTAGTACCCACCACAGCAACCACACCCTCAGGGAAGGGGGTGGAAATTTCAGAGGAGAAGGAAGAGGATTTGGTAGAGGAATATTAAATCGAGCACATAGATCTGTGGACAAACACACAAATCACAAAATAGATCACACAATTTACTCAGCAATTGAAGAATGAAACAATGCAAAAAATGTCTTGCAGCTATGAATTCTTTCATTAATCAAAAAGTAATCGGATAATAATTACAATGAAGTACAATGGATTTAATAGGCACATGAAATTTGAATTAACATGAGGAAATTCAAATTGATAGACTCTACTTGACTGTAGGTAACTAAGACCTTGTCTAAATCACTATCGGAGGACTCAATAGTTAACTGACCTTGTCTAAACCATAACCGGAGTTAATTGGAGCTCTAAAACACAACTCAAGTGTTACATTTAGTGTTGACTAAGGCTAATTGACTGTGGTAGGTGAGAAATGCACCCCTCATGAGTGCAGTCAAGTAAACATAGCACTAAATGAATGTAAACGACTAGAACTGAATGTAACTGACTCCTAACTTAGCTTGACTAGTCATTAACTGAACTGAACTGAGCTTGGTTGGTTTTGGCACTCCCAATGGCTCCTAAATTGTAGGGATTGGTCTAGGAGGCTCCTAAACTGATGCAATTAAGTGCAATCAGTGGAAGTAAGCCTCAATTAGTGTTCCCCACACTTTAGTAACTGAAACATGTGCCCCAATTTAGGCCAAGTGGACCCAATGGTGCTAATGACTATAAATAGAATGGATGGACTCCCGATTTAGACATGACTCCTGATTTAGACCTATGACCAAATTTGGACAAGGGAGGATTAATAATCCTAACACCCCCCCTGAATGCTAACTTGGACAAACTATAGGCCTTGGTAACTAAGACCATTGGTCACCCATTACATCAAATAAAATAAAGTAACTGCTTAATACAAGGAGATGGGGCAAAAAACATAAGGGAAAAAATCCCCCCCTCTATCAAAGCAGGTAGAATCAGGTCTCAAGTTTGAAAAACATGAAAATATGTTGCTACAATCTTCATCTCTGTGAGGTAGTGAAGCATCATGCATAGTGTGTTGTGCACAGGTATTCTAGGGCCTGGCATGTAGACTTCTCCTTCTTCTCCAAAAATGATGATGGAAGGAAGGAGGAATGTAACCTTTGTCTCTTGCTGAATGAAGAGGTGTATGATCATATCCATTCTTCTTAATGTAGTGAGACTGAGCCCTTTCCATATGGCATACTACAGGGAGTTTATTGCATCGCTCTGAAGGAGGTAAGATTGCATGGCATAGCGCAAGGGTCTTTCCTTTTTGAGTGTCAGGTGAGTTTCCAGTCATCTTCCTAGATTCTAGTTTAGAAGTAGGGACTGAATCTAGATCTGAGTCACCCTGAATCTTAATCTCATAAACTGATAAAGATGGATCTACAATACTAGTAGAAGTTGTAAAAGAATTAGGTGCTATGATTTTACCTTCCCTTGCAAGTGGCTATTGAGAGTGTACTGGTTCTGAAGGAGGCATGAAATGTGAGAACTCATATGCTTTTGAAGCATGATTTGTAGTACCCTTCACTATGCTCCCAGTAGAGATATCTATGATCTCCACTGAGTCAGGACCAAAGATCACTCGCTTTGGAGATCCAGTATGGGTCATTTGATAGACAGATAACAGGTTTGAAGCTAGGGAGGGAACAAATAGCACATATTTGAACGTTCCATGTTCAAGTTTGACAAAGCCCTTCCCCTTTGTTTTGACTTTACTGTTATTTCCCATCTGAATACTAGGACCATCAAAGGACTGAAAAGAAGAGAATGATTCTCTGGATGCAGCCATATGGTTGGAAGCTCCAGAATCAATGAGGAAGACATGTGATGATGTGCAACAAGCCTTCAGTGCATGGCCTTTCCTTTGGTATTCTTCATCTTCTTCTTCTTTAGAGTCATCCTTCCTTGCACTAGTAGGTACAGAAATTTTATGTTTCTTCAAAAGGAGAGCCATTTCATCAAGTTGTCTTCTCATACAGGAGCTTTCTGAATGAAAGCCCCCTCCACAGTAAGAGCAGAGGACCTTGCCTTTTCCATTCTTCTTGCTTCTCTTCGAACCTGAAGGTTATTTTGACGTCTCTTTCTTCACATGGGACTCATCTCTTTGCTTCTATTTGTTATTCTCTACCTTATCTCCTCTTGCAACTAGAGCTAGATCTTTGGGAGATCGTATGATCCCCATTTGGATCAATTTATCATTCTCAGAAATAAGAGATTGGATGAAGGCATTAAGAGTGGGAATCTTCCAATTTGGAGTAGTGAGCCTTACTGTTTGGAAGGTGGATACAAAGACTGAGTAGTCTGCATTGAGCTTTGTGAGAATGGAAAGGATGAGCTGATCTTCATCCTTCTCCACTTTGCATTGCTTCAACTGATATATCAGGTTCTTGAACTTTGTGAAGAATTCATTTAGAGATTTAAAATTGGATGGATTGAGAGTAATTAGATCATTTTCTAGCTGATGGATCCTCATCTCATCCTACTTATAAAATAAGGAGGCAAGCTTGGCCCAAACCTCCTTGGGAGTCTTCAATTCTTGGATGTGGAACCAAAGATCTTTAGAGACTGAGGAGAGTAAGTGTCCATGGGATTCATCAATCCTGTTCATGTACTTAGCTTTGTCTTTATTTGAATCTGTCTCTTCCTCTATTTCTTCTATGAGTTTGAAGAGCTGCTTGGTGCGGAGCATTAACACCATGTCTTCTTTCCACTGGTGATAGTTGAAGGGAGTGAGAGGCTCCACTGGATGAGCCATTATGAATGTAGTAAGAAGGACTGAGTTGCTGTAGAGAATGTAGTGAGAAGAAAGGGCTGCTTGTAGCGAATGCTATAAAAAAAAAAGCTGATAACCTGTCACACAATCAAACATACAAAGTAAGGTCGACAGTTTGCACTTTTGGAATTTCCTTCACACCCAACATAGTCGATCAAGCAAGCTTGATCAACAATTTCCAAACTTGGGATATTAAGTGGTAAATTATCTGCTTCTGGTGTAGTACTGGAAGGAGCAATTTGCTCAAAAAAATGATCTAGCTAGAGATCTGAGGAGGAGAGGTGTCTTTTCCGCCGAGGCTCTGATACCATATTAAATTGAGCACATAGATCTGTGGACAAACACACAAATCACAAAATAGATCACACCATTTGAGTCTGCAATTGAAGAATGAAATAGTGCAAAAATGGCTTGTAGCTGTGAATGCTTTCATTAATCAAAAAGTAATCGGATAATAATTACAATGTAGTACAATGGCTTTAATAGCCACATGAAATTCGAATCCACATGAGAAAATTTGAATTGATAGACTCTACTTGACTGTAGGTAACTAAGACCTTGTCTAAATCACTATCGAAGGACTCAGTAGTTAACTAACCTTATCTAAACCATAACCGGAGTTCATCAGAGCTCTAAAACACAACTCAAGTGTTACATTTAGTGTTGACTAAGGCTAACTGACTATGGTAGGTGAGAAATGTGCCCCTCATGAGTGCAATCAAGTAAACCTAGCACTAATTGAATGTAGACGACTAGAACTGAATGTAAATGATTCCTAACTTAGCTTGACTAGTCATTAACTGAACTGAACTGACCTTGGTTGGTTTCGACACTCCTAGTGGCTCCTAAATTGTAGGGATTGGTCTAGGAGGCTCCTAAACGAATGCAATTAATTGCAATCAGTGGCAGTAAGCCTCAATTAGTGTTCCCCACACTTTAGTAACTGAAACATGTGCCCCAATTTAGGCCAAGTGGACCCAATGGTGCTAATGACTATAAATAGATTGGATGGACTCCCAATTTAGACATGAATCCTAATTTAGACATATGACTAAATTTGGACCAGGGAGGATTAATAATACTAACAAGGAAGAGGTCAAGTTGTATGCTATAATTGTGGGAAACTAGAATATTATGCTAGAGATTTCTAGGATTCTGCAAAGATGTGTTCACATTGTAAAGTGCAAGACCATAACGTGGAACAATGTCCCCAATTGATTGCAAAGTGGCAAGCTCGGGCCACCGGAGTTCCTAACCCCGTGCAGAATCCAAATCCAAATCCTAACCTAAATGTTCAGATGATTACTTCTGAGCCGAGAGAACCAAGTTTTGCACAAGGAGGTGGTGCGACTAGAGAGGATCAAAATGTACAGCCTGAACGAATGCAGGTGTGACCCACAACGTAGAAGAAAGCACTGTTTGATGTTCAAAAGAAGAAGAAAGTATTATTGGAGGTGCTACTAGAGTTTGTTAATGCAAAACAATCGTCGACCTCATACGAAATCAAGGAGATTCCTGAACAATTTCAACAGATATTCCAGAATCAGGCTCCAAAAAAGGTTGCTAAGATCAAGACATTCCTTTCATGTTTCTTAGAGCTAATCCAAGATAAAGATGCTATTGCAGAATTAAAAGCACTGATTGAAGAAACCCTAGATTTGCAACCTAAAATAAAACTTAACCATGTTAGAACGAAGAAATATAAAATTGGCCATGAGTTAAGAATGACTGCGCAAATCAGAGACTATGACATGGATTATATTATCCTAGATCTGGGGTCAGACATCAACATTCTAATACCAGAAACTTGGGAAAGCATGGGAAAGCTGTGCTTGGACTGGTCCACTGTCCAGTTGCAACTTGCAAATCAAGTGAAGGTCCTACCAATTGGTAGGTTAAGTTAAGTCCCTGTCGACATCGAGGGACTGTCCACATTTGTAGAATTTGAAGTGATCGATATTGTCGATGACACGAACCTGTATCTCGTGCTTTTGGGGATAGATTGGGTGTTAGATAATCAGAAAATAATAAACTTCAAGACGAGAATCCTCTCATTTGAAGATGAGGAAATGATGGTAGTTGCACCTATTGACCCACTGGAGGGGGAAATATAGGTCGAACCAGTCTACAATGAAGAGTAAGGTGATTATCTGGATCATATTTATAATGTCACTTCATTAAAATATGATTACATAAATCCTACAATGGATGGGAACCTGAGCTAGAGGAGTACTAGCTCATGCACGTTAGATTCAAGAGAGGCATTGGAGAATTGGAAAAACAGACTGCATGAGGTCTCTATGAGGAGATGCGCCAAAGTTATAAGGTCTGTGTGACAGGTGGAGACTCAGTAGAGAGAGTTACCCACATATGAGGGCTTACCTAATCTGGTGACCTTTCTAATTTAGTTTGAAGGATTGGTAACAGAACCACAATGCTTGTCTGCCTTAGACTATGTGCTGAAAGCTACGCCTTCCAGATGGTGGGGTACACATAAATAGTCTATAATAGAGTGGCCACAATGCAGAATATCGCTGGAGGTCAGGTTTGACGAAGAAGTCATAGTTGTGAGTTAGAAGCTAAGTTACCTGAAACGTCCCTCTAACCTTGCTGAAACGCCATTCACCATTTCTAAAATGGAAACTGATGGGAAATGACTATGAAATGGATCAAGAAAAGTTGAAATGGATCAGTCACAACATAATACGTTTCAACCTAAATCGGAAACGGATCAGCATGCCATCGAAACAGATTAGGCAGAAGAAGATATGACTCAAGAAAAATCGAAATGGATCCGGCTGAAGTTGACGCAGATCCATAAAATCTGGATATGTTTTGGCATTTTTTTTCCTAATTTCGAGCATTTCAGTGGTAACCTAGAGAGCCGACTACTAACCTACAGAACCGACTACTAACCATTCATTTCAGGAGGTTATTGATTGATTATTTTCCTATAAATTTAATCGTTGGAATCCATTGGAAAGCAAAACCGTCGACAACACTTGTGGATTCATGGATTGTAGTCATTAGGTAGTAGTTTGTTTTTCATTTGCAGCAGCAGTCGTCCGGTTTCATTTTTCATTTGCAGCAACGGTCGTCTGTCGACTCCATCTCTATAGTTCGTGCATCTCGATTCTCTATAGTTCGTGCAAATCAAGGTTCGAAAGAGGTTTTTAGTGGAATTATTCTTCCAGGTATGTTTGTCTTTCGATGGACTTTTGGCTTTCAGTTGAAGCCTGAAGGTTTCATGGTCCACAGGTCTAGTTGTCATTTCAATTTTGATATTTTTATGTTTTCTGCAACATGAATGATTTGATTCGCTCATTTCATATTTTTAACTTTTAAAATTTAATTCATGTTATAATATTTATTATTAACTTATTTCAATTTGCTAATGTTATAATGTTATAATGTTATTTGAAATTTCATTTTTGTTTTCTTCTGAATTTCCGATTTTATATTTTTAATAATTTTAACTTTTAATTTTTTAAATTTAATTGTTAATGATATTACATTTTTGTTTGTAATTTTTTTTTCTAAGTTTCTTTGTATCACATGCTACTCAATTTTTAATAATTTTAACTTTTAATACTTTAAGTTTTATCTTTTAAATTTAATTGTTATAATATTAACTTATTTGTTTATAAATTAATGCTATTTCATTTTTTTTTCTTGAATCTCTCATTTTATATTTTTAATAATTTTAACTTTTAAAATTTAAAATTTAATTGTTAATGTTATTACATTTTTGTTTGTATTTTTTTTTAAAATTTTTCTTTGTATCACAAGATACTACTATAGCCACTATTTTGATCATTCATCATCTGCATCTCAATCTGTGAATGTTGAGGGCCATGGAATTGAATCTTCCACTAAAGAAAAAAATCATGCAAAATATCCTTTGTGGAAATATGTTATTGTTGTGGGGAGGATCCAAGGAGGGGGGTCATTAGTATGGATTTGTAGTGAATGATAAAAATAATTCAAGGCATCTTACACCTGAGTGAAAGCACACTTAACTGGATTGAAGAACATTGGTATTCGAATATGCACCAGGCTGCCTAATCCAGATGTGACAGATGGTAAGGGCTTGAGAAAGGAAAATATGCAAAAATATAAGAAAGAACATGAGGAGGTTGATGCTAAAGTTATGGATTCAAGCCATGCCTCTCAATTCAAAGTACCGACAAGATGGGGAGCAACTTCATCAAGACCTCCATTACCTCATGAAATCAACCCTCCTTCCAAGAGTTCTAATTTGGTACCTCTTGAAGAGAGCTTTAAGAATGATGCTCGAGGCATAACAGATGAAGCTATATGGTGATGCATTTATGCCAATGGCCTTCCATTTAACCTAGATCAATCCCCTTATTGGAAAACAATGATTAAAGCAGTTAATGAATCCCCAAAAGGGTACAAGCCCCTGGTTATGAGAAGGTTTGCACTACACTTTTGACATCTGAAAAGGTAAGTTTGGAGGGTGCCTTGAACCCATTCATAATTCATGGTGCATTTTAGGGGTGTCCATCATTTCTAATGGATGGAAATACCAAAGGAATAGGCCATTGATTAATGTGATTGCTCAAATGCCTAAAGGGGCAATTCTTTTGAAAGAAGTTGATTGTGAAGGGGAGCAAAAAGATGCACAATTCATTGCTTATATTTTGATTGAAGCAATAGAATTTGTGGGGCTAGAAAATGTTGTCCAAGTGATAACGAACAATGCAAAAGTGTGTAAAGTAGCGGGCCTAACTGTTGAAGGAAAATATCAACACATATTTTGGACCCCTTGTGATGTACATTCTTTGAACCTCATGTTGAGCAATATGGGGACCCAAATTCGGTGGATCAAACAAATTTTTGAAGAGGCCAAGGAAATTCAGAGCTTCATCACAAACCATCACATGTACCAAGCCATTTATCGGGAATTTGCAAAGTTGGTGCTTCTCAAGGTACCTAAACTTCACTTCATATTTTTTACTATTTAAAATTTTAAATTTTAGCCTATTAGGACTGTAAAATTCAAATTATAATCAATTATCACAATTTTTTTTTGATAAATCATGAAATCTTGGCACTTGCAGGTTGTTGAGACCCGTTTTTCCTCTCACATCATAGTCTTGAGGTGGCTTATGCAAGTGAAAGAAGCCTTACAATCTATGTTATGTAGTTCCCTTTGGACTCAATGGAGGTAATCCTAGACTAACATAGCACAAGTAGTCAAGAGGATGGTTGTTGATGATGAATGGTGGGATAGGGTGGACTATCTTTTGACATTTTCTAAGCCTATTGTGGATTTATCGCAGATTCTTGATAGAGATAAACCTAGTTTGGGAGAGGTGTATGAGGTCATTAATTCTATGATAGAAAAGACAAGGGAGGTCATCAATTCCAAGGAGCAAGACCCAGATGAAGTTTTTTACAATGAGGTAAAATACATATTGACCAAGAGATGGAACAAGATGACCACCCTAGTACACCTTTTGTCCTATGAATTAAGTCCCAAATATTATTCTGTAGAGTTGTTGAGTGATCCAAACAGATCTGCACCAAACAAGGACCCATAAGTGTCCCTTGGGTTTAAAAAAGATTTTAGAAAACTATTTCTAGATCCCAATATTGGGGTTTAGATTCATAGTGAGTTTTCAAATTTTGTGGGATCTGAGGGTTTGGGTGCAGATATTGAGGCTATTGCGGGACAAGAACTTACTAACACCAATTGATTGGAGGAACTTCCATGGTGGTGAAATCCCAAATATCCAAAAATTGGCAATCAGGATCTTGTCATAGGTTTCTAGTTCCTCATCGACGGCGAGAAACTGGAGTACATATGGCTTCATACATTTAGTGAATCAAAATATATTAGGCTCCAAGAAGGCTGAGGAACTCGTATATGTTCACTCCAACCTTCACCTTCTGTCACACCAAAAGGAAGAATACAAATCATGACCCACCAAACTATGGGATCTAGAAATAGAGTTGGCCGACTTGGATATGGCATTGAGTGCCATGGGTCATCTTAATTTGTTTGATGTAGAGGAACCAACAATTGCATCTTCAAGTGGGCATGGCAGCAATGTTTCGATCTCTGGAGAGGATGTGCATGATGATGTTGAACTCTGTTACATGGACGAGGATTTTTTTGATGACATGCGAATGGCATGATGTCATTCTATGCATTTTAAAATTTCATTTTGCAATGATGTTTTTGTTTTAACTTATGAACATTGAACATTGAAATATGAATATGATAGTATGTTTCCCTAATTGAACATTGAATTATGAATTTTTCATAGTATTAGTATCATGATTATTGTATCAATGTATTGAATACATTGTATTCTTATCATTGATGATGTTCATAGGTTAGTTAAGTTTTAACTTTTAAATATTCAATGTATGATTTGATGTATGATGATATTTGATAGTAGCCTTTTACTTAGTTTCATTGNTATATATATATATATATATATATATATACGTCGTTTCCCTGCTGTATTGTATCGACCCTCTTTGAAAATTTATCGTATCCATTTTTGTATCTGCTTCAATGCAACTTAGGTTAGAAGTACTCGGGGTTATCAAACCTTGTCGAACACCTAAATCAGTGTTGCACGGAATTTGCAGAATACCCGTGACAGGAATGGGTTCACCATTTCATACATACATTGGAAATGACACCTAGAAGCTGGTGTACATCTATGGAGTTGTCGCAAGGAACTCAGGATTGTGAAAATCTAGTTAAGAAATTCATGCACACATTTGAATTTGCTGAAGAGAAACCGACAGTCGATGCTGCACTTCAAATGATAAAGTAGAAGATATTTGTCGAAATCCTTGTCGAAGTGGTGCATCCCCACCAGTGCAGTGTGACCATCTAGCACTGGATGGTTTGTTACAATCTGGAAGGAGAACCATATGATGATCCAACCAACATTAACATACCAGAATCAGAGGGTACACGTAAGGTGGAAGGAAGTGGTATTTCTAGTGAACAGTTCCTCAAGCCGCTAAAAATCAAGAAAGTTAACATTGGTTAACCAACCCGAAGTTTACCAATATAGGATATTATTGGGATGATGAGATAGTCGCAAAGATCACATAATTGCTACAAGAATTCCAGGATCTGCTCCCTACCAACTTCTCAGAGATGAAGGGAATAGTAGGAGATCTGGGAGAGATGAAAATACCCTTGAAACCAGACGCAAAACTAGTTTAGAAGTGACCTTATAGGTTGAATCCAAGGTATAAAGAGAAGGTGAAATATGAGTTGGATCGAATGCTCCATGCAGGAATCATTGAACCTATTGAAGAATTAGAATGGATCAGTCCTATAGTGATTCAAGATAAGAAGACAACAGGTGAAGTCCGAATCTGCGTCGACCTGAGGAAGATGAAAGATGCTGTTATATTTTTATCATTTAATAAATATGATCTAGGATCTTATTTGAGAGAATAACATGCACAACAATAATCAAAAGAGACAAGAGACAAAAATAATTTTCCTCGGGCAACCCATAAAGGATAAAACCCCACAACTTCCTCAGAGATATAATGAGAACCAATAGAAAAAGTAAAACCCAAAAACACAAAGATGATCTCCGACAATTGTTCTCTCTCTCACTTGTGCAAGTTCCTCTTCTCTCACTCATGTGCTATAGTTGAGTGAGTGTGTGTGTATCAAATAGAGAGTCTCACTCTCTATTTATACTAGTTTTCCTCTTGACAATTACTCACCAGGGCCGACTTATCTAGGAGAGTCTAATAACCCTAGTACCCCTCAACTATGGGGACTATTGCCCTGACTTACAAAGGAGGGTTAACCTCAATGAATTTACATGACTTTATTATATTAATGATTCTCCTAATAGGAACATCGGGGTATAATAAAATACAATATAAGATATATAAGTGAATACATTCCAAAGTTACAAATACATCAACACTCCCTGTTAACTATGAAGGTATTATCTTGACATAGTTCATTAACACAAGTATTCATCACTGGATCATCATCAAAGTTGGATCATCATCAAAGCTGGATCATTATCATCATCATTTCTCCCGCTATCTCAAGCAAATGGTGCTATCTCTCAATTCTACTTGTCATAGGAAGTTCTACAGAGCCAACCCTTTTTTCATGCTGTTTGTAGGTCTCGGCACTTATATCTAACCATGGGAGGCCCAGCCCGACACCATGTCGAAAATGATTATCGCTTACATTTGACCATGGGAGGCCCAGCCTGCCACCATGTCAGAAAGGCTCTGCACTTACATTTGACCATGGGAGGCCCAACTTGCCACCATGTCAGACAGGCTCTACACTTACATCCGACCATGGGAGGCCCAGCTTTCCACCATGTTGAAAATTCCCTGCACTTACATCCAACCATGGGAGGCCCAGCCTTCCACCATGTTGGAAAGGATCAACACTTACATCTAACCATGGGAGGCCCAACCTTCCACCATGTCAGAAAGGCTCTGCACTTACATCCGACCATGGGAGGCCCAACTTGCCACCATGTTAGAAAGGATCTGTACTTACATCTGACCATGGGAGGAACACATCCTTCCACCATGTCAGAAAGGAACAACACTTACATATTACCATGGGAGGAACCTATCCCACCACCATGTTAGAAAGGCTCACAGACTCATCACTTCCCCTTGGAAGGAACCTCGATCTAGAGAACACCAAGCTTCTCTTCTAAAGTAAACACTTCACTCTAGCCATTTCTAGCATTAGATCACATCAGGGATGATTACATCCAAGGATAACCTTTGAGCTTCACCATGACTGATTACATCCGAGGAAAAACTACATGGTCATTTAAGTTTGAGCAACCTACGATATTCTCCAAGATTTTATGCTTGGACAACCTGTCTCACCAGCTATGCTAGAACTCCCTCTTTCGAGAGATCTCGAACTGGATCACAAACTAGAGCTTCACTTCTCCTCTCTCCCAAGTATCCGATCAAGTGGTAACATATTTTTCCTCAGCTATACTCAGTGCCACATAGGACTGCTTCCTGCTAAACTAAGAGATCACACTTGATCCCATATTGAAGCAACATCCCGAAGTGCTCTTCCTATCAATGACATTTCCTGCCCAATTCGAATCCACATAACCCTCCAGGTTAATATTCTAATTCACCTCATACTTGAGCCCATAATCAACTGTACCCTTTATGTACCTTAGAATATTCTTTGCAGCAATCAGTTGAACATATCTCAGATCCGTTAGGAACTGGCTCAATGTGTTCACAGCAAAGAAAATATTTAGTCTTGTATTCATTAGGTACATCAATGATCCAATAATCTAATGATACATCGTAGCATCAACTGACTCTGATGAAGCATCCCTCAATAGCTTCAGGTTCGATGCCATAGGTGTGGTCATGGTCTTGCAATCCATCATCGTGAACCTCTTCAGGATCTCTACTGCATACTTACCTTGTCCTAGGGAGATTCCATCTGCATTCTGCCACACTTCCATTCCTAGAAAGTAGTGCATCATACCCAAGTCCTTTATCTCGAACTCGACAACAAGTCTCCTTCTTGCATCTCTAATGAGTTCCTCTTTTATTGTTAGGAACAGGTCATATAATAGGAGAATCGCTGGTCTTCCACCTTCAACCTTGAAGTAAAGGTTGGAATCCTCTTTACTCTCAGTAAAGCCTAAATCCATTAGTAATCTCTCCATCCTGTTGTACCATGTCGAATCTTAGGATATTCTGCAGTCACTCCCTCTAAAGTGGAGCATCATTCTCCCTCTGCCTTTCATACTCTATGTATTGAAACATTATGTACTGGAGTGAAAAGCATATTCCTTTGCTACTAATATTCTATGTATCCATCTAGGGTCATTGGATACCAATATCCTCTATATTGAGCCTTTTCAAAAGTTCTTCTTGCACCCATCTGTGAGCTTGTCATCTTCTATAGGATTTCATCTTCAACCTTGTAGCAAAGGTTAAGATCTTCATCACTCTAGGTGATCTTCAAGCTCCTCATGTATGTGTTATCCCAAGGGTGCCTTCTGAGCTCGTTCAAGGCCTTCTTTAATTTGCACACATGATTCTTCCTGTCATGTGTCTTAACTTCCAGTGGCTGCAAATGTCTCCTTGTAGTCTATGCCTTCTTTCATTGAGAGTCCTCGTGCTACGAATCTTGCCTTATATCCCATTATGTTTCCATCTATTGCATGCTGGATCTTGTAGATCCATATGGAAGACACTACGGACTTCCCTTCAGGTCTCGATACCACATCCTAGATATCATTCTTCTTGAACTGGTACATTCCTTCCCTTTATTCTTGGCTACTTCTTCATAGCTGGAACGCACTGCATCAATGATGTCACTCAACATAACTAGATTTTGTTTGAGACTTCTTTCTTTCCGTTCTCTTTATATCCTTCAGAAGCTTTTCCGTTCACTATGGAAGCTTCTTGGTTCATCTTCATGTATGCTGATTGGAGTGAATCTTGAACTATCGTTACTTGTTCTTTGGAACAAGTCTCATCCTTATTTTCTTGTAGGGAATTGTATGCGATCTTTCCTACAAGTCAAATGCATTAGTTGTATGGTTAGAAACATTTCATAAGGAATATTCATAACAAAAAATTATTATGCATAAAGATATAATCATGCAACTATTTTAGCCAATACAACATTCATCCATATCTCACAAAAAATTTCTAGATGCCTTCCATCTCTACCATGAAATCATTGAGATTGAGCACTAATCCATTATGTCAGCAAAGAGGTTTCATTCTAGATAAGTAGCAATGGAGTTGTTATCACTCCAGGAAACTCCTCTAGGTTGTAGGTCGAGGATGCCTGGTAACTTAAAATGTTTTTTAGGGTTTTATGATATGGGACAAGTCAGTCGACCTATGTAACCGTTCCACTCTCAAGGCATGCATAAAACTCACTCATTTACAAGGCTTTTAGTTGCAATTTGCTCAGAAGTTTGACAATAAGGTGCAGGGATGGAGAACTCACCAGGATGGCAGACTTACACACATAACACATGCATATAAATGGCTAAATCCTGCTAAGGATGGTATTTATAAATCAAATATCACCAATAAACCAATAGGATGACAACTACCGGCTTTTTAATAAATCTGACAATGACCTAAATTGCATATTTAGGCATAAACACAGTAAAGAAAGAGATGCTGGCTGAACAGTTCACAATAAAAGAGCTTATATCATGAATAAGTAAAATGAGAAGCTTGAAAGCATTATCGGCTCATAAATCCCTGAAGTTGAACCTTTATTACAAAATTAATCATGGGCTTTATATCCTTCTACAAAAATCACAGATCCTAAAAATCTGATCTGTTTACACAAAAAATAATTGAAAGTAATAGTTTTTCCAAATTAGGGCTTCAAACCCTTGCTAACTATTTGTTTAACTACTGTGAAGATCTAGTTCACTGTGTGAGATTTTAATAACTGAAGTGTCCACTGATAATCACCATTGCTGGTTCAGCGTGAAATTGCTGCCAATAGCAAGTGCCTCGGTGTTTAACTGAAGTGACCTTTCCTTGTTTAATCCGCTGGGTTTTTCTACCTTGTCGCTGTGGTCACCGATCAGAAGTTCTGTTATTCACTGATGCGCATATCTATCGGTGATTTTTCTTTATCACTATCAAAGGTCAGTAGAAGTTTTAACTGGAGCTTTTAGTCTTCTATGATGTCGACATTGCGGAGGAGCCTAGTTCTAGACTTGTCGATCCGTAGTTCTTCGTTCTCCCAATCGTCGATGTTTTCCTATTGTCGTGCTATTAGAACGATTTTTATCATTGATCGGAAGCCTTTTCCGTTGCCTCGCCATCACTATGGAGCTGCTTAGCTTTACCTCACTGATCTGTAGCCCTTAGTTTCTCTGATCATCGATGAGTCTATATTGTCTCAAAAATCATAGTTAGTCTATTTCCCACCGTCTTGGCTCCTTAGTGGACTATCTCGACGATCCATTTTCCTTATTTCCTCCAAAAACCGAAATGTTGACCTGATCATGGAACCTGTAGTAAGTCTGTCTTCTACTATTTCAGCTCCTTAGAGGACTATCTCATCGATGGTTAGTGTCTTCTAGTTCTGATTTTTTATACTTGACTTCAGTGGCCTTTAGTTCTTCATATCATCGACATTACAAAACCTTTTAGCTTTGCCTTGCCGCTACATTGTCTTGAGTTCTTTTGATTGCCAAAGAGTTCATCTGATTGTGGAAGTGATAGTAAGTTTGTATTTCGCCATTTCGGCTCCTTAGTAGACTAACTCACTAATCTATAGCTTTTAGTTCTTCTGATTGTCGATGATTTTCTATTGATTGATTAGAAACCATAGTCTGTAAGTCTGTCGGTGGCTAATGAGATGTTCTGATCATTTCCCAAGCCACCGAAGCTACACTTTGTGAAATTTTTATCAACAACAGAGGCTTTCAAACTATTAGTGACATTCATATTCCTCATTGCATGAATTAAATTCTTCCTACGAAAATAAATTATTTTGGGAGATAATATCTGGCTCCTACTTGGGGATGGGAACCTCCCAGTGAGGTCCCAAGAACCCCAGACCAAAATGCCTTTCCCTAAAAGAAACTAAGTAACTTAACACTATCCTTTATTGTTCCATTGGGCATGGAGTATTATTTTGAAAGAAAAACAACCTACTATATACTAATTTACAATCATAAGGCCTCAGAGCCTCAAATAAAATAGAGTTTCAAGAACCGCCCATTTACTAGGCCATCGAATACCTGTTTACCTTCCAGATTCTGCAATTTGAAGGTGTTATTCTCATATACCTGGTTTATAACAAAAGTTCCAATCCACAAAGAGTCAATTTTTTTGTGTTTTCCCTTGTCCTGTCTAACTGCATCCCACTTGAGGACCCAATATCCAACCTGGAAGTTGTCTACCTTTGCTCTTTTGTCAAACATGCCCTTTATCCTCTGTTGATGAGCCTCTGATTTTTCAGAAGCTTGATCCCTAATCTGATGCAACTCCACCAAATCCATCATCCTTCTCACCATATCATTTGGTTCATCTTCCTCTTCCTAAAAGAACTTTTCCACTAGAAGGATGAGTTGGATAGGAAAGTTGGCCTCAGTGCCATAAACTAGTTTGAATGGAGAAGTCTCTATGGATATTTTGTCTGTTACCCTATCATCCCATAAAGCAAACTTAAGCTTTGAATCCCAGCTTTTCTGATTTGTCTCTAGTAGTTTCCTGATGATTTTGACTAAGCTTTTGTTGGATGACTTAGCCAGGACATTGCCTTATGGGTAATAGGATGTGGAGTGCACCAGTTGAATACCCATTAATTCATACATTTTAGCTAATGCCCTAGCCTTAAAAGCTGGTGCATTATCCATTACTAACCTTACTGGGAAACCAAACCTATTGAAGATGTTCTCATATAAGAATCTCATGATGACTTGATGAGTGGCATTTCTGGTGGGTACTGCTTCTATCCATTTGGTAAAGTAGTCAGTGGCTACTAAGATCCATTTATGCTGTCCACTGGAAGATGGATTTATTTCACCTATGAAATCTAGAACCCATTGCTGGAAAGGGACATTCACTGTAACCGGCCTAAGGGGAAATAACTTGAGCTGTTGCTTCCCTATAAATCTTTGACATTGGTCACATGCCCTTACAAAAGTGCATACATCAGCAAAGAGGACTGGCCAATAGTATCCTGCTTTTAATATCTTGTGGGCTGTGGTTTTCCAGAAGTGGTGGCCTCCACATGTACTGGAACAAAATTGATGCATGACCTGCTCTGCTTCCTCTTTATCTAGACACCTTAACAAAATTCTAGACTAATCCCTCCAGCACAATAGTTTGTCAATTATGCAAAACATAATAAATTTCAATTTAAGGGCTCGTGCTTGGTTAGGAGTGAGATTAGGAGGAACTTATAAATTTTGCAAAAATTGAATGATACATGAGTACCACTCACATGAATATATTTTCTCAGCTACCGATGGAATGTCACTCTGATCTTCATTTACTTATATTTCTACTACTACCATAGTCTGCACCTTTGCTGATATGACACATGTGAAATTTCTTCCCATCAGTTCACAGTTTTCTTTGGCCATGAGTTTGGCTATACCTAATCCCTTTACCAGCTTGGTGGGTTTCACATGTACATTAAACTCAATGAGTTTGGAAATCCACTTAGCTCTCTTCCCATCAATGTCAGGCTGAGTCAAAACATCCTTCACTGCAGCTAAAGGGACATATGCAATGACCTTTGCATGGAGAATGTAGATTCTGAATTTATTCAAATATTTTATGAGGGTATAATCCTGCTTCTCAATTGGGTCATACTTCAGCTCAGCATCTCTGAGAGTCTTGTTGAAGAAATCAATTGGATGATCAAGACCTTCATCATTCTTTTGTAATAGTACAACTGCCATTGTGTCATAAGATGCAAAAGAGAAAATAAAAAAAACCCTTGGAGTAGTCGGGACTAATCAGGGTTAGGGCCTTGGTATTGACAATTTTTGGATTGCTTCCACCCTCATCGGATTGATCTTTACACCTTCGGCTGAGACTATGTGGCCTAGGAGATTTCCTTCATTGAGTGCAAACTAGGATTTCTTGGGGTTAAGTGATATTCCATACCTTTTGCACTTCAGAAATACCTTCCTTAAATGCTGCAAGTGATCATGATAGCTATGAGAGTAAACTGTATATCAACACAAATTTATCTTTTAACCCTACAAAAGCTAGGTCCATAGCTCTCTGAAAAGTATCCCTAGCATTCATTAGCCCATTTAATGGAATTTTAGCATACATGAAGGTGCCCCAGGGGGTGGTAAAGGTAGTCTTCTCTTGGTCATCTAGGTGCACAACAACTTGGTTGTATCTAGAGAAGCCATCAAGGAAGGACATGACCCTGGCCCCCGAGACTTTCTGTAGCAGATGTTCCATCTTGGGCAGTGGATAGTTGTCTTTTTGGAACACTTGTTCAGGTTTCTAAAATCCACACACAACCTGATTTCTCCATTTTTCTTTCTTACCACTACTAGATTTGCAATCCACTTGGAATACCTGAGGGGGATTATGATATTGGCTTTGAGGATTTTGTGGATCTCCTTCTCGATCAATGGTAATAGAAGAGGGCTGATGGGTCTCAGCTTCTATTTGAAAGGAATGGTGTCCTTCTCCAAAGGAATCCTATGCTGGATGATGTTGGTTTCATATGTTTTTAGGTCACTACACTCCCATGCAAAGAAATTGGCAAACTCTTTTATCAAGCTGCAAAAATCATACTTCTGTTTAGTAGTCAGCCTAGTGGATGGATTTATCAGTTTTGGATGGCTTTGGCTGCCTATGTTTTTCTCTTGGATAGCGGGATCTAGCTCCCTTTTGGCAGGCTTGAAAGGGATGTCATTGTGATCAAACAGTTCTTCCAGTGGTACTAGGATTCAGGGTATGTAGTTGCTGGGAAATTGGACAATATTGTGCTTAGTCACTTTATCTTTTAACTTGGGCTTCTTGGATTCCTCCAGGTTAAGGTTTTCCTAGTCTATGTGTATGTCAGAGAATTCATCCATTAACTACAGGAATTTACTAAGCTCCTCATCATTCTCAAACACCCTCCAAAATTTTACATTGTCTGGCAGAGAGGGTCTGTACTTGACTTGAACATCATAGTTGAGCCTAGGGGGTAAAGGAGGAATAAACATACTTGTAGAAATGGCCAGGGAATGAGCTAGGTGATTCAAATCCCTAGGAATATATGATAGTTCAAAAAACATAATGGAGTCTCAAAGTTTCCATACCTCATCCATGTAGGCCTTCAATTTGATATTTTTTGTCTCAAAAGTGTTGTTGAACTACTGTATGATGAGGTCTGGGTCCCCAAAAATATTCATGCACATGATCCCCATCTCCTTGGCCGCTTTAACCCCTAGCAGCAAGGCTTCATATTCTGCTATGTTGTTCGTGGTTTTGAAATCGAGCTTATAAGATAGGTGAATGTTTTCCTTAGATGGGGAGATCAGGACCATACTCGCACCTGCTGAGTTTTGGGTGCTAGCCCCATCAAAATACATGGTCCAAATTGCTGTTGTGACTTCCTTGGGCTGTGGACAGGTGGGCTTGATGAATTGAACTGATGTCTACTGCTTATCATCTATTTTCAAAATGCAAGACCCAAAATCAGTGTCCACCGCGTAGATGGGGTGATTTACTAAGCGACTCTCCTTGCTTATAATGTATGCTAGCTGATTTTCCCTGTACAACCTCTTAGTGTCCCCTCCAAACATGGGAATGGTAGAATATGTGAGATCCATTTGAAGGGTGCCACCTAATCTTTTTCTCCATGACTGAGACAACAAGAGGCCGAATTTTGGAGGAATATCAACCACTACGATGTCCATCATTACACTTTTCAAAGGTAGCTGAGTTAAGTTTACAACGAGGTCTTTGATGAGGCCAAGGAACTTGACCTTCCTGGAGTCAAAAGAGAATAGATCGTGGTAGGTCTTAGTGATGCTGAGGCCAATCTCATCCATCACAGCCTTTGGCATTAGGTTATGAGAGGCTCCCGAATCCAACATAAAGTTATGGAGGATTTTATCATGGATGTTCAAGGATATATAGAACAGTGGGCAGGATTCCTTTATGTCTTCGATCATGGGGCCTAGGGTTACAATAGGCTTGTCATCTTGCAGGTTCACAAAGTCAGTGTCAATGTGCACCTTGGGCTGAATGGAATTCAGAATGGAGGTTTTAAATGCATCATTATTCATCAACTCGATTAAAGGGAAATGGATTTTCAATTTTTGTATTTCAGACTCAAGGTTGAAGGAATAATGCAACCTATCTGGAAATATTACCTCATGAGCTGTAGGTTTGAGTTGAGCTTGATCAGGTGTGGCTGAAGGTGCTGGTTTATGCAATGCTTGAACAACCACTTTCTTTGGTAAAACAACAACCTTTCTAGCAGGAGCAGCAGGCTACTTGACATCTACAACATTCTTCTCGAGGGGAGAAACCAACCTAGACCTCAGTTGGTAACCTCCTTCTTCATCAGCCTGATAGACAGCCTCTTCAGTGATTTGCTCATCGATCATGGCTTCTTCATATTCTACCTGTGTTAGAAAAGAATAGTCCACCTCATCCTCCATGCAGTGGATATTGTCTTCATCCTCTCCTTCTTCTTCAATGAACTTTGGCTCTTCTTCTAATACATCATTTCGAAATGGAGCTCTTATCCTCTGGTATTCCCCTTCATTTCTCTCCCTTTTGAGAATCTGAACAGGGGGGTTTCCTCTTCTCTAAGGAACAAAATTTGGATTTCAAGGAGCAAAGTCACTTGGCCCCTTACCCCTCATCGAAAGATGTCCTTGGTCCTTCAATTTAGACATTTCAGCAGTCAGGTTATCTAAAAGTTTGGTCATTTTTTCAATCTTGTTCTCTGATGCAGAAGCCCCACTATAGTCTGCTGGATGCTTTCTTCTATCTACCTTCCCTTTGACCTTCTGAGATGCCAAAATGTTTGACACTACCTCTAGGGAAGCATCCTACATGAGTGATAACGAGGCATACCTCCTTTCTCTGAGAAGTAGGTAGAGGTCAGAGTCAAAACCATTCACATAAGTTATCATAGCTGAGGTACCGATGGGATTAATCTCAGTGGGGATCTTGTTGTACATGTTGTTGAATCTCTTGGTAAAGTTTGAGACATACTCCCCATTTTCCCTTTTCAGGTTGCTGAATTTTGTTATATAGTAGAGGTGGTCTCTCCTCTCTCCCCAATGCTTTAGGAAAACATCATCTAGGGCCTCTATGACTGCCACTGACCCAGCAGGCAGCTCCTTAAACCACTTCCTAGCCTGGCCATCTAGGATTTGCACAAAAAATATAGTTCATACATCTTCTTGTTCTATATTTATATTTTCAGCATAGCTATAAAAATCCTCTAGATGTTCTTCAGTAGTGAAATCCCCTTCCCCTGTAAACATAGGCATATACTTGAGGTAATCCCCGGTAGGCATGGCTGTGAGAGGATTTGGCAAAAATAGGGGTGCATACCTAGCTAACAGGATCCTTTCCATCTTGGACAATTGAGGGGTAGCCATATTGGAAATGGGTATGGACAGGGATGTGGAAGGCAGCACTGATGAGGATATTTGCTGAGAAGGTGGTGGTTTACTTATCCCAGTGGAGTCACCAGGGAAAGTATCTTCACAAGCAACAGTGCTTGAAGATGCCCAAGCCCTAGCTATTTATGATGTATCTAAAAATTCCTAGGAATTAAGAGTTTCAGCAGAAGAAATAACAACAGAAAGATTTTTTTAAATACCTGATATAGCTTTTTGTGCAGCACTGCTGGTTTGTCTTAGTAAAGCCCTAACTTTCCTCAAAATTTCTTCTGGATTTGAAACGAGTGTTGCTGGTGGCCCATTTGGGTTTGCTTTGGTACTTGGTCTTCTTGAAGCCACCTTATATCAATGGAGTCACTAGATAGATGATTACAACCGTAATAATGTCCAAGCCTAGTCTATCATCAAAGCATGGATCTGTGTTGTCTCCCAGGGAAGCTAAGCTTCAATCTCCTCTCCTCGGCAACGATGCCACTTTGTTATCACTCTAGGAAACTCCTCTAGGTTGTAGCTCGAGGATGCCTGGTAACTTAAAAAAAATTTAGGGTTTTTTGATATGGGACAAGTTAGTTGACCTATGTAACCTCTCCACTCTCAAGGCATGCATAAAACTCACTCGTTTACAAGGCTTTTAGTTGCAATTTGCTCAGAAGTTGGACAATAAGGTGCAGGGATGGAGAACTCACCAGGACGACAGACTTACACATATAAAAAATGCATATAAATGGCTAAACCCTGTTGAGGATGGTATTTATAAATCAAATATCACTAATAAACCAATAGGATGATGACTACCAACTTTTTAATAAATCTGACAATGACCTAAATTGCATATTCAAGCATAAACACAATAAAGAAAGAGATGATGGCTGAACAGTTCACAATAAAAGAGCTTATATCATGAATAAGTAAAATGAGAAGCTTGAAAGTATTATCGGCTCATAAATCCCTAAAGTTAAACATTTATTATGAAATCAATCATGGGCTTTATAGCCTTCTACAAAAATCACATATCTTGAGAATCCGATCTGTTTACACAAAAAATAATTGAAAGTAATAGTTTTTCCAAATTAGTGCTTCAAACCCTTTCTAACTATTTTTTTAACTACTGTGCAGATCTAGTTCACTGTGTGAGCTTTTAATAACTAAAGTGTTCACTGATAATCACCATTGCTGGTTTAGCGTGAAATTGCTCCCAACAGCTAGTGCCTCGGTGTTTAACTGAAGTGACCTTTCCTCGTTTAATCCATTGGGTTTTTCTACCTTGTCACTGCGGTCGCCGATCGAAAGTTATGTTATTCACTGATGCGCGTATCTATCAGAAATTTTGCTTTATCGCTATCGGAGGTCATTAGAAGTTTGAACCGGAGCTTTTAGTCTTTTGTGTCGCTGACATTGCAGAGGATCCTAGTTCTAGACTCGCCGATCCATAGTCCTTCTTTCTCCCGATTGTCGATGTTTTCCTATTGTAGCACTATCGAAATTATTTTTATCATTGATCAGAAGCCTTATTCATTGCCTCATTGTCACTATGGAGCTGCTTAGCTTTACCTCACTGATCTGTAGCCCTTAGTTCCTTCGATCACCGATGATTTTGTATTGTCTCGGAACCTATAGTCAATCTGTTTCTTGTCGTTTCGGCTCCTTAGTGGACTATCCCAACAATCCATTGTCCTTAGTTCCTCCGATCACCGAAATGTTTACCTAATTGCAAAGCCTGTAGTAATGATGTCTTCTGCCATTTCAGCTCCTTAGAGGACTATCTCGCCGATGGTTAGTGTCTTCCAGTTTCGATTTCTGATACTTGACTTTGGTGGCCTTTAGTTCTTCATAATACCAACATTGCGAAACCTTTTAGCTTTGCCTTGTCGCTACATTGTCTTCAGTTCTTCTGATCACCGAATAGTTCATCTAATTGTGAAAGCCATAGTAAGTATGCCTTTAACCATTTCGGCTCCTTAGTAGACTAACTCGCCGATCTGTAGTTTTTAGTTCTTTTGATCGCCAATGATTTTCTGTTGATTGATCGGAAGCTATAGTCTGTAAGTCTGTCGGTGGCTAATGAGATGTTCTGATCATCACCCAAGCCACTGAAGCTACACTTTGTGAAATTTTTATCAACAACAAAGGATTTCAAACTGTTAGTGACATTCATATTCCTCATTGTGTGAATTAAATTCTTCCTACGAAAATAAATTATTTTGGGAGATAACATGAGTGTTGTATAGCACCATGGGATACTTAACCATTACATGCATATTAGTAGTATAATGTCATTAGTGCAACCATTCTATCATGCATAATAACTAAAGAATGTCATATAAAAAACTAGATATATAGGAAAATACAATTCAAATACTTATCTTTATTTGTTTCATGGGTAGATTCCTTCTTTCAGCTTCATCATCTTCTTCATTCATAACATCATCATTTCTTATCCAAATGCTAAGATGGATAAGAGGTTCTTATAGAATTGAGTTCTTCATATTCCTCATCACTTGAGGGATGTTTTTTGAATCATGAGAGCTTGATATTCAGTTGCTCCCATATTCTCTTCTCTTATTATGAGTCAAGCTTCTTCTTGTGTGCATTCTTCCCAGAGTTTATTCAAAGTAATCACTTCCTTCTGGCACACATTCCTTGAATGAATGACTCCCATGATCTTGGGAGTCCATTCAAGGTGGTTATAAAAATATTTTCTTCTTCTTCTTCTTCTACTGCTTCAAGTTGTTCTTTGATTTGAGATACCCTTGTAAAGTATGACTGTATAGTCTCTGCATTCTAGATCTTTACATTCTTCAACTAATTTCTCAAAGTCATCTTCTGATTTATATTATTCCCTTCAAATAGCTTAGTCAAGGAATCAAACATCTCTTTAGGTGTCTTTAGGGAATAAACCTGTGGTATAAGGTGATCCTTGATAGAATCAACTATAATCCTCTTGGCCTTGACCAAGTTCTTCTTGTCTAAGGATTTAGCCTCATCTCCCTCTAGAACTGGAACCTCTCCACTTATGTAGGTGTCCAATTAATTTTCTTCAAGAACTAGTGAAATCCCATACTTTCATGCTCAGAGGTTTTTAGCTTCACCAAGCTTGTCATCAAGCTGGTGTGATAGGTGATTTTGAGATGAGAACCTCAAATGTAAATAACAAAAGATTAGATCTTACCGATTTGAGGTGTCCATCCTGGTCCTAGATCTGGATGATCTAGGGTTTGTCAGAGAAACCATAAATTTTAAAACTTGGAATCTTTCAGATCTAATAGGATAGAAAGATGTGCCTATGAAGGAGATCTGAGCAGCATACTCATTTTCCCAAAACTGTGTTCATAACTGCAAAATATCTGATGCCCTAGTTTTCTTTAATTTCTTCTGCAGAATTGCCTGATATTGTTTCTGCAATATATCCGAATGTAATACTCCAATATGTATAAAAATTTGCATTGCAGTAGCATCATCTGTTCTCTTTCCAACACCATATATTTGAGTAGAATTGGTTTCACAAAATGGGACTTATGAGAGTTTTCCCAAGGTGACTTATTTGAGGACTGCTCAACATAGAGAACTTGTACAGACAACCACGTGTCACTGTTTCATATTTGGGTTCTGAAAATTTTACCATAGAAAGTTTAGTTTGTGCCCTATATGGAAGATATTGATAAATTTAATTTGGACCTTTGTATCTAGATATATAGCAATGTTCCCTAGGTGTCCTGTTTAGGGATGAATCCTGGGAGAGGGTGGAACCATGATTTGGAGGAATCATATCTCCTAGAATATTGCGAATTTGAGGCTGAAAATTTTACTCATTGTACATAAGGTATTTATCTTTGTCCTATAAATGTTTTGGTTCCTAATCCTTCTCCAATATGGAGATATATAGAATGCACCAAAATGACTAGTTTTAGCCATTAAGGGTTTTTTGGTCTAGGGTAAAATTAGGGTTTGACTTTCCCAGAGTTTTACCCAACCAGAAATTTCAATCTTGGAATATAAATTTTGATTTTGAGGAGGAGATCAATCCTATGTTGGGATCAATCAAAAATTCCTCTTATGTGAAAATCCCTAATTTCCTGCAGTAGTGATAGGTCAAAAACTGAAAATGCCCAGAATCAATTTCTACTTAGACAGAAAGATGTGCCCTTTAATGGAGAGTTATCCTAGCCTCCTTTTGCTGATGATCTGTGGAGAGAGATCCAAAAATTAAGAATCTCTAGCTTCTGTAGTTGCACAGTGTCTTCTTCCTAGGTTAGCTCTGATACCATGTTAGATTTTTATCATTTAATCAATATGATCTAGGATCTTATCTGAGAGAATAACATGCACAACAATAATCACAAGAGACAAAAGAAACAAAGAGTTTTCCTCTAGGAAACCATAAAGGAGAAAATCCCACAACTTCCTCAGAGATAGAATTAGCACCAATAGAAAAAGTAAAACCCAAAAACACAAAGATGATCTCCGATAACTATTCCCTCTCTCACTTGTGCGAGCTCCTCTTCTCTCACTCATGCGCTACAGTTCAGTGAGTGTGTGTGTATCAAATAGAGAGTATCACTCTCTATTTATACTAGTTTTCCACTTGAAAATTACTCACCAGGGATGACTTCTCTAGGAGAGTCTAATAACCCTAGTACCCCTCAAATGTGGGGACTATTTCCCCGACTTACAACAAAGGTTTAACCTCAATGAATTTACATGAATTTATTATATTAATGATTCTACCGATAGGAAAATAGAGGTATAATAAAATACAATATAAGATATACAAGTGAATACATTCCTAAGTTACAAATACATCAACAGATGCATGCATGCATGATCCATTCCCAACACCATTCACAGATGAAGTACTTGAAAGCATCGGAGGACATGAGATGTATTCATTCATCGATGGATTGTCTGGCTATCATCAGGTTAGAATAGTGAAGGAGGATCGACAAAAAATGACCTTCATCACTAAACGAAGCTGCTATCATTATACGATAATGCCCTTTGGAATCAAGAATGCTCCTGCTATTTTTTCTAGAATAGTAGTTTCTGCTTTTAAAGTTTTTATACATAAATTTCTTGAAGTCTACTTTGATGATTGGACTGTGTTTGGTCTAGTAAGAGACCATATTGAGAGTTTGCACATGATGCTGGAATGTTATCACCAATATTAGATCATGTTAGATTCAAAGAAATGTATTTTTTGCACACTATTTGGTGTATTGTTGGGAAATGTCGTGTGTTGTGATGGAATTTTTCTCGACCCAGTGAAATTTGCAATTATCCTTGACTTACCAATGCCTACATTAGTCACACAAATCAAATCAGTGCTAGGACACACAGGATATTATAGGAAATTTATTAGAGGATATGCAAATATAACTACACCTATGGAGAAACTTTTGAAAAAAATTGCAAAATACCAGTGGATAAACAGTTTTCAAGAAATATTAGACAAATTAAAAGGCATTTTGTTGCACCACCAATTTTGGTATTTCCATACTGGAAGAAGGAGTTCCATGTTCATGTCGATGTGTCATCTATCTTGCTTGACATAGTTCTAACGTAACCAGGTGAGGGCATGATTGACCACCCTATTGCTTTTGCTAGCAAAAAAATGTTGACGATAGAGAAGAACTACACTATGACAGAGAGGGAAGAGCTTGCCATGGTATATGCGCTACAAAAATTTAGGCACTATTTGTTGGGTGGACACTTTAAAATGTACACTGATCATTCGGTGTTGAAATACCTTGTCAACAAGCCAGTGTTGGGGGGGAAGATCCATTGATGGCTCCTCCTATTTCATGAATTTGACTTTGAGGTCATTGTTAAACGTGGTTGAATGAATTTGGGGCCTGATCACTTGTCAAGGATAGAAAGTGGTGAAGAACCGACCAGCCTGGAGGATAATTTTCTTGATGCGCAACTTTTGGTGGTCACTATGGTTGATAAAATGTTTGAGGCTATCATTCACTTCTTGAGTATAGGTTATGCACCTGAAGGGTTTACCACTGCGCATAAGAAACAATTGGTCGTAAAAGCTACTGATTATACATTGATCATGGGACAACTATACAAAATGGGCCCTGATGAAATATTGTGTCGATGTGTTTTTGAACACGAATGAAAGTGGATAATGAGTGAAATGCATGCTGGTGTCACAGAAGGACACTACACTGGAAAGGGAACAGTGTGCAATATATTGCAAGCTGGATTATGGTGGCCGACCATACATATGGATACTAAGAGTTTCTATCGAAGTTGTGATGTTTTCCATAGAACAGGAAAATTGTCGAGGCACAACGAGATGCCATTATAGCCGCAAATTACCCTACAAGAATTTGATAAGTGGGACATTGATTTTGTTGGTCTTATCAGTCTTCCAAGGAAAAGGACTGGCACACACTATATTATCACAACGATAGATTACTTGACCATATGGGAGGAATTTGTGTTGGTTAAATATTGCACTACTGCGACTGCAACGAAGTCTGTATTTGAAAATGTGGTGACAAGATTTGGATGCCCTAAAATTCTTCAAGTGATTAAGGTATGCATCTTGTTAACACATTGATTGATGAGCTTACTGTAGAATTCCAGATTCAGGATAAGAAGATGGCACCCTATCATCCTTAGGCAAATGGAATGGTTGAAGCATTTAACAAGATTCTGGAAAATGCATTAACCAAGGTGTGCAACGTGTGTAGAGATGATTGGGACCAGAAAGTTTCAGCCTTGCCTATGGGCATATCGCACAACCTACAAAATTTTAACGGGACACACACCATTTAGATGGGTCTATGGGAAAGAAACGATTGTGCCAATAGAATATATTGTGTTGAGCTTAAGGATTGAAGAGCTAACAAAAATGACAGATGTGGATGTTGTCGAGCAAATACTGTCACATCTTGTTCAAATGGAGGAAGAACGCTTTGTCGTAGGGTTTCATCAAAACATAGAGAAGCAAAGGAAGAAAGAATGGCATGATCACCATATCAGGACTAAGCAGTTCAAAATTGGAGGACTTGTTTTTCTATACGACAGCAAAGTTTTGAAGCATCTAGGTAAATTGAAGACACATTGGCTAGGGCCATATGTGGTAAAACACATCACTAACATAGGTGCAATGAAATTGCACAATTTGGATGGGACACCGGTTGCAGGAATGATAAATGGCAGTCGGTTCAAGCTTTACCACGATGGTTGTGACACATAAAAGAGATATAAAAAAAAGAGAGAAAAGGAAACTGTTCTGTCACATGCTTGTGACATGAGTATGCAAATAAAAATAAGAGCAGTAAGGACAGCTGGGTTCCATTAAGGCATAGATATCTAAAAATATTTAGGAAGTGCGATCTCAAACACAACAAGAACCAGAAACAATGGTGCGACCGCCTCCCTGGACAGTTCCTGTTGTCGGTTCGACCCCTGCTTTGGCCCCTGCTTTGGCCCCTACATTGGGTTCTACTCTGAATCCACCAGTTAAAATACCAGCTATAGGTCTGTGACAATTTTTGTTGACCAAAAACATCCCAGGCACATCACGGCCCTAGGTAAGGGTGCCAAAGGACAAGCCTAGCCAAAAGCGGAAGGCCACCGAGGACACACTAGTTCTGCCACCGCGAAGAGAAGAAGAACCTACCACTGAATCAGAGAGGAACCTGCTACCACCATATGTGTGACCAAGGAGGCCCAAGGCACCATAAGTGAATCTTCCCATGTGAGCACGCTCAACTTTGGTTGCACCCCAGATCCTTGCTGGAGTGCTGCTGTTAATGAAAATTTTTCCAAAGCTGGTGAAAGTCAAATTTGAAGACAATGATACCCACAAGAAGGAGTATCTGGAACGAAACAAGTACATGAATACTCTTCTAGCTGTGCTACATGCACCCCAACTTGTAGTGTTGATGGAGTGGGATCGAGGTGTAGAAAGCGCGGGCCTACTTAACCTGGTGCTCATGCCGCATTTCGGTCAAAGTACGTAGGCACGCACATATGTGTGACAACTCTTGGTCTGCTTCCATGGAGGCTATTTATGGCTCGAAATACCATATTCTATTGATTTCAAGTTCATTTCGTTGATAATGGGTCTTCCGCATCAAGGACACGACCTTGCGCCATATATGTGCGTGAACATGGATGCAACAAAGATGAGGGAGAATATGATCTCGTGTGCACCAATAGAATATTCTTGGTTTCCTCTATAACCAACAACACAATGTAGTTCATCGTGAAAATATTATCTTGCAAGTTGTTGTGCAAGATGTGGCCCACTGAGTGCACCACTGGAACAGTGGAACTAGCGGAGCAGTGTGCATCAGGAGTGTTGTTCAATTGGTCGCAATATTTACTAAATGAGCAGCTAGATGATATAGCACAAGCGTAGGAGGAAAGTAAGCCAAAATTACACTACTCCTGGATTCTGATTTTGATTTCCTTTATAGTTTGGTTAGACCCACCGGATTACCAGGCACTACATGTCCCAGTGTTCTATAATGGTGCCAAATATCAGAACTTGTGGGAAGACATGGAAGATAGGATTCAATAGAAGGAAAATAACATAGAGTTCTTTCTGCAGGTGAAGGAACTGATAGAAGTAGTGCGACACCAACATAGACTAGAAGCTATGACAGTTCAAAGGTATGTACCTTTCATAAACTTCCAGGTTGGTGTCCACCATATCATCCTGCAGCCGCGACAAGACCTGGAGAAACAAGCCCACCCAACCCATTTTATGATTAAGGACTAGGATGTGGAAGCGATCAACTAGAACTAGCCTGAGGAGTGGTGCGTTCCCGTCGATGAAGAGATGGACCAAGGAAATGGCTAAGGAAATGGATAAGATAATGAAGAAGGTAATGATGCGAGTGACAAACAAGGAAACCGGTCACTGGATTCAGACGACGATGACGACAGTGATCAATGCTTTGATTAGGATGATTTAGAGGGTATGCCCACTGATGAGGATGTGCAGACTTATAAGAAGACCCAGGAAAAGGAACAACATGAGTCGCCACAAAAGAAGCGCAAAGTTGATAAAACGACTAATACCGTCAGCTTAGGTGTGGAAGATATTACCCTGATCGCAGATGTTTTCGCAGATGTAGTAAATACCATCCTTAAGGGTAAGTAAACAATAGTTGCAATTGTCCAACAAGCTCACTGAGCATGTCAATAGGCTCACTGAGGCTATAATGAATTAAGGACATACAACATTGATCCTAGTAATACATTAGTCACGCCTTTATTGTTGCCTCCACTCAAGATATATTTAAAAGCATAAGCACTGGAAACAAGGATGCTAGAGCATGATGATATTATCTAGGCAATGGGGACACTGTCGCTAGATTTTTCTAAACTAGAAATGGATGAAGTATATGCTTTTCAACATGCGGCCACAACAGAGATTAGGCTCAGAGAAAATGTTGTTGCTTATTAGGCTAAGAAGGAAAAAAGGAATGTGAAAGAGCACAAAGTCCTTCTTAGGCAAAAGGAGGACAAGATCAAAGTGCAAGAATAAGGTAGGCTTACACTGGAAGAAGCCATAAGTTATGAAGTCGCTGAGTTCCCAAGGGAAGAAGACCAAGAATAAGAATATGTAGCCGCAAAGGTCGGTTGACTATCCAGGATTGCGATAGATCTCAGAACAAAGGTGGAAGAGCTTAAAGAACAAAAACAACCAAGTAGACCCCCTAAGGTGATTTAAGAGTGTAAGAAAACAACATCTAAGGCTGTTGATCGAATTAAGAAGGGAGAAAATATTTGCACTGAAGCATTCGACGCCATCTCTGCGACAAGGGAATTGTTTTTGGAATATGAAACAACAATGAAGTTCATAGAGGATGCACACCAAGCCAACTTGAAAATCACAGTAGTTAAGGAAGACACGAATAAGCTTCTCATCAAGGAAGATATCACTAAGGTAGCTGAGTTGAAACAACTGCAGCAGTAAGTCAAAAGTATCCACGACCAAGAGCATAAAAGAAATTAAGTAGTTACGGCACAACAAATAGAGTCTGAATGAGTTAGAGGGATCCTTCATCCTATACAACAGAAGCTCCACCTTATAACTCAATTGTTGGAAGAAGAACCATCGAAACATATCATTTTCAACCATGTCAAACAATTAGAAAAGCAAGCAGAGGAGGTCCGCGAAGAAGTTGACTAGGTGCAAGGAATTTCATGACAAGGTTGGTCCCATGGTGTAGCTAGAGTTGGAACCATGAAACCTGCTTAGTGGCTTGGGATGAGCCACATGTGAGTGTTGGGGGCCTATTGGGACAGGAAATAGCACAAGGAAAAAAGAGAAGTGCAAGCATAAGAGGAAAGGCAAGCACACGAAGAAAAGGAAGGTAAAGGAAGGAAAAGAAGCATAGAAGAAAGGAAGTTGCGACAAGGATGAGTGCGACTAAGGAAAAGAGAATATTTAGGCATGCAGGAAAGCGACAGGGATGTAAAGCAACAGATCAAGAAGATAGTGTCTACTAAAGTCGGCACAAGCTAGCTAAGGACGGACATATGAAGGAATATTTTGTCAGTTAGGACGATAGTGCCTTGTGTCAGTCTGTCAGTCTGTTAGTTTCTAATTGTTTTAGACGGATGATTATGACTTGTAACAGATGAACTTTATAAAGTTGACCCTGCGCGGTATTGTAAATGCTATAAATATGAAGAACATGTTTTGTAATAGTGTTCAGACTAGTTCAGAATAATAAAAGGAATTTATAATACTAGTTTTGTAGTCAGCTGCTGAGCAGTGAAACCCATTTTACAGAATGGTTGTTGAGTAGTAGAGTCAATATGCCAATGAGTGTGCATATAATAGAGTAGAAGAGTCGATCCAGGATGTGTGTGGATCAATAGAAAATTAGAGTAGAAGAAGAGCAAATAAAACTAGAGAGCATGAGAGCAAGAAAGTGTCTGAGCTGAAAAGACATATCTAAAACAGTTTGCATTCGATTTGCAGACTGTAAGGTGCCATATATTTCTCATGCTAGATGAAGCACACCTTGGTGGTTTTTCCCGGATGGGTTTCCACATTACATCTTGTGTCGAATGAATGTGCTTGTTGAATGGTTGTGATTGGTTATTGGTTATATTGAACTATTTATGCTTATGGTTTGAATGAATGTTGCAATATTGATACAAGCAGTTGAATAAATGAATAAATAAAGCATTGTCAAAGCATTTGTATTATTTCATGCTCATTTACTGTTAAGTGTTAACTTTTCATATGCTTAGCTAATACATCAGTATTTCATTTCATTTTCATAACAAAAGCATATAAACAGGATCACTGAAAGAAACAGTATCACAAGAACAACACAGATTTATCCTGGGAAAACCCTAAAGGGAAAAACCCAGCAAAATCTTCCTCAATATAGATGCCCAAAAAGATAAAAGGTAAAACCAACAAGGAGATCAAATCCTGATCCTCCTCCTTCTCTAGCTGCTTCTCTCTCTCCACTAATGCGCTACACCAGTGAGAGTGTGTACTCCAAATGAGGAGCACTACACCTCTATTTATATTCATCCATTCACTTAAGTTAACTCATCTGTCATGTAGGCTCGAGTTAATCATGTTGGCTCAAGTAACCACACTGGGGTGCTAATGACCTGCCTTTACAATTAGAGGGGACTACCTCATGAATCTTATTATTTATTCCAATTAGGAGCATCGGGGTACAAAGTAATACAAGTGGTTCTCCTGGTAGGACCATCAGGGACCACAAAAAGATACATATATAATATTCTTCAAAGTTACAATATTTCAACACTCCCCCTTAACGAGAAGGGTATTCTACAACAACATCAACAACAACAATAACAGGAGAGAGAGAGAGAGCATCATCAGCATCATTAGGGTAACGCATTTATAAATCATTGGAATCTTTTCAACATCATGTAGTCTTCATCTTCAATATTCAGTATTCAGCAACATCAATACTTTGATCGCTTCGATCAGCAACAATCTTTGACCACTTCGATTAGCAACAATCTTCAGCACTTTGACCTTTCGATCATCAACATCATATTCAATACTTTGACCTTTCGATCAGCAACATCATCTTCAACACTTTGACCTTTCGATCAGTAACATCATCATCATCATACTCTGATCTTTCGAATAGCAACATCATCATCATCATACTATGATTTTTCAAACAGCAACATCATTATACTCTGATCTTTCAAACAACAAAATCATCATCATCACACTCTGATATTTTGATCAGTACATCATCATCATCATACTCTGATCTTTTTATCAGTACATCATCATCATCAGCAATAACCTGCAATCCACAACACGAAGATGAAAGTCTTCAGATCACTTTTGGACCTAAGTCTAGGGATGATACAATCCTATCACATTCTCGACAACCAAAGTCACCAGATTGATTACGGGATAATCAGACCCTATCACTTTAGGAGTAGGTCCAAGGATGATGCAATCCTACCACTTTCTTGGGGACTGAAGCCTTTGGATACCTTTCTGAACTGAAGTTCAAGGATGATGCAATCCTGCCACATTCTTGAGGATCGAAGCCTTCAGATACCTTTCTGAATTGAAGTTCAAGGATGATGCAATCCTGCCACATTCTCGGGGACCGAAGCCTCTGGATACCTTTCTGAACCAAAGTTTAAGGATGATGCAATCCTACTGCATTCTTGAGGACCGAAGCCACCGGATCTATTCTAGACAGATGTCCCAGGATGATACAATCCCTCCATTCTTGAGGACCGAAGTCACCAGATCTATTCTGGACAGATGTCCTAGGATGATATAATCCCTCTTCATTTTTTAGGACCGAGGTCTCCAGATCACTTTAGGGCAAGTGCCCAGGGATGATACGATCCCACTGTAACATCACTACTCCCCCTTTCGAGGAAGGTCTTTCTAAACAACACCAAGCTTGTCTCGAAAGTGTTCAAACTTTACTCAAGACAGAGGCTTCGTTAGTACATCATCATCTACATCTTCAGTATGTGAATACTGAACTATCACCATCTGTATCTCCAGTATGTGAATACTGAAAGCATCATCATCTCTATATTCAGTATAGAAATACAGAATCACCATCATCTGCATCTACAGTATGTAAATACTGAAACATCATCTATATCTTCAGTATGGGAACACTAAAATCATCATCATCTATATTTTCAGTATGGGAATACTAAAACATCATCATCTCTATATTCAGTATAGAAATACTGAATCACCATCATCTGCATCTACAGTATGTAAATACTGAAACATCATCATCTGCATCTTATCTCGTATGTAGAAATACCAGATTTCTATGTGTTACAATGAAACACAGGGTTCTCTGTCATCACAAATCTGGTTATCGCATAGAATCATTGTAGTATCCATATTTAGGTCAAATAGACCTGATATCAGCTTTCGAAGCCATATGGCTTCACAACTTAGCAGAGCAATCTGCTATGTATTCTGCTTCAGCTGTGCTACGAGAAACACTGGTATGTTCCCTGCTAAACCATGAACTCATAGCAAACCCCAAACAAAAGCATCTACTTGATGTGCTTTTGCTGTCTGAGATACTTCCAGCCCAATCTGCATCTGTGTAGCCATACAATATATGCTCATGGTTACCATCATAGTATATAGACCAAAGTCTATAGTCCCTTTCAGATATCTCATCACATGTTTTGCAGCTACTAGGTGAACCCATCTTGGTTGAACAAGATATTGACTTTAGGTGTTCACAGCAAAACAAATGTTTGGTCTGGTATTTGTTAAGTACATCAATGACCCAATGATCTATCTATAATGAGTCACATCCACTAACTTTGATGAGTCATTAGCTAACAGCTTTAGGTTGGATTCCATGGGAGTGGCCATGACTTTGCATTCCAACATATTGAATCTCTTCAATATCTCTACCGCATACTTTCCCTGGTTAAGAAAGATTCCTTTTGAACTTTTCCATACTTCTAGACCTAGGAAATAATGCATTAACCTAAGGTATTTCATCTCAAATTATCTTTCTAGTTTCTTCTTGCTTTCCATTATCTATTTCTCATTCCCTGTCAAGAATAAGTCATCCACATATAATAACAGGATGATAGGTTCATCTTCTATAACCTTGAGATAAAGGTTAGGATCAGCTTTACTCTTGGTAAAGCCCATAATTTACAGAAAACTATCTATTCTTCCAAACCAAGCTCTAGGATCTTGCTTCAAGCCATAGAGGGCCTTCTTCAACTTGCATACGTGATTCCATCTGTCTTCAACTTCAAATCCTCATGACTATTCGATGTAAAACTCTTTCTCAATCATACCATTAAGGAAGGCTTGACTTTACTTCATCATGGAAGAAACTACCATGATAGTTCTGAAGGAAGTGTACCTTGCTTCCTGGATTAAGTGTCTCTTCAGAATTAATTCCCTCTTTCTGATAGAAACCTCTAGCCACAAGTCTTACCTTACTTCTATCAGCAACATATTTTATCTTGAAAATCCATTTGTAAGATACCACATTCTTGCCTTTTGGTTTGAGTACTATATCGCAAACATCATTCTAGTATTCTTTCATCATAACATCTTTCATGAGTTTGTCTTGTCAGATCATCAAGATATCCTAGTCTTCTTCATTCAACCTTGAAGGTTGGAACCCACTTTACTCTTGGTAAAGTCTCGATCCATCAGGAAGTTTCCCATCATGTCGTACTGTGTCGAACTCAGATATCTTTTGTAGTCACTCCCCCTGAAGTGGAGTATTATCTTCCTTCTTCATTTTGTACAGGTGGTTCTATGCTTGATATATACTGGTCAATAGAGTATGTAATATTCTATTATTTTTGAGGAAAATCACGAACCTTGCTTTGTACAGTTGTTCTTGTAGATCCATATGGAAGATACTACGTACTTCCCTTGATGTCTTGAAATCATATCATATACATCATTCCCCATTATCAACTGTTATCCTTTGATCATAGCTTCTTTCATAGCATTGTTTTCTTCATCTTGAGTTATCTCTCATACCCATGGTGGTCTTCATCCTTTGAGGTGGATCTACTGCTTTCTGAAGCTCTTTCTTCCATCATGGTGTCTCTGACACTAGAAGCTTCAGATTCATGTTTATTGGAGTGAATCTTGAATTGTCATCAATTTTTCTTTGGAACAAGTCTCATCCTTCTTTTCTTGGAGGAGGTTTTACAGGACCTTTCCTACAATTCAAATGCACCAGTTGCATGGTTAGAAATAATTCATAAAACATATGCATAACGACAAATTCTTATGCATCATGCAATTGTTTAGCCAATACAACATTCATCCATATTCCATGTCTACCATGACATCATTGAGATTGTGCACAAATCCAATATGTCAGCAAAGAGGTTTGATAAGTAGCAATGGAGAGTTGTATAGCACCATAAGCTACTTACCCATCACATGCATATTAGTAGAATACAGTCATTAATGCAGACAATCTATCATGCATAACACATCAATTGAATATAATCAAATGTATAACAAAACAATATCATGAAATGACAATTGAATACTTATCTTTTATTTGTTTCGTGGGTAGACTCCATCTTGTTCATTCTACTTTATCATCTTCTTCATTCATGAAATCATCATTTCTTATCCAAATGATAAGATGAATAAGAGGTTCTTTAAGAATTGAGATCTTCATATTCCTCATCGCTTGAGGGATCTTCTTTGAATGGTGAGAGCTTGATCTTCAATTGCTCCCATCTTCTTCTTCTCTTCTTATGAGTCGAGCTGAAAGAAATTACTTCCTTCTGGCATACATTATTTGCATGAATGAATCCCATGATCCTGGGAGGCCATTCAAGGTGGCTATCACCACTTTTGCATTCTCCACTTTGTCTTCTACCGCTTCAAGTTGTTCTGCATTATGGATCTTCACATCCTTCAACTGTTTTCTCAAATCCATCTTCTGATTTAAGTTCTTATCTTCAAATAGCTTGATTAAGGAATCAAACATCTTTGGTGTCTTTAGGGAATACACTTGTGGTACAAGTTGATCCGTGATTGAATCAACAATGATGTTCTTGGCCTTGATCAAGTTCTTCTTGTGTAAGGCTTTGAGCCTCATCTCTGTATGGAACTGGAACCTCTCTACTCATGTAGGTGTCCAATTCATTTTATTCAGAGAGATCAAATACTTCCATGCTTGGAATTTTTCAACTTCACCAAGCTTATAATCAACCTAATGTGATAGATCACTTTGAAATGAGAACCTTAAATGCAAATAGCAAAAGATTAGATGTTACCGATTTGAGGTGTCCGTCCTGCTTCCAGAGCTAGATGATTTAGGGTTTGTCAAAGAAACCCTAATTTTCAAAACTTGGAGTATTTAAGATCTGATTGTATATAAATATATATCTCTTCAAATGGAGCTTTCCAATGTACTCCTTTTCTAAAAACAGTGGAGGGAAGCTCCCGGAACAGGAAGCCCTAGTTTTCCAATTTCTTCTGCAGAAATGCCTGTCACTGTTTCTGTGATATCTCTAAAATTACTGCTCCTCTATGTCTAACATTTATCACTGAGGTAACCTCACATTTCCCTAATCCAAAAACATAGGTTTCATAAAAATTGGTTTCACCAATTTGGATTTATTATCCTTTTCACAAGGTGACCTGTTACAGGACTATTCAGGACAGCAAAGTTGTAAAGCATGCCACGTGTCACGGTTTCATCTTTTGGTTCTAAAATTCGTACCAAAGAAAGTACAGTCTGTTATATTTATGGAACATGTTAAATAATTATATTTGGACCTCTGTATCCCAATATATAGCAATTGTCCCCAGGTGTCCTATTTAAGGATGAATTCTGGAAGAGGCTGGAACCCTAACTTGGAGGGATCATATCTCCCGAAATATAGTGAATATGGGGGTGAAGTTTGGATACAGTGTACATCAGGATTTTATATTCGTCCTCTGCAATTTTCAGCTCCCGCACCTTCTCCAATATCAGGATATAGTGAATGTACCAAAACGTAGCAGCTTTAGTATTTAGTGTTTTTCTAGCTCGGGGTCAAACTAGGGTTTGACTTTCCTGGATTTTCACCCAACCAAAAATCTTGATCCAGGTCTATAAAATTTGATTTTGATGAGGAGATAAATCCTATTCTAGGCTCACTAAAAAATTCCTCTTCAGCAAGAAGCCCTAATTTCTTCCGGGGAGAGAGAGAGGGCTATTTTTCCTTGTGAAGGATGTCCTATTTAGGGTGGCTCTGATACCATGTTAAATTTTCATATGCTTAGATAATACATCAGTATTTAATTTCATTTTCATAACAAAATCATATAAACAGGATCATTGAAAGAAACAGTATCACAAGAACAACACCGATTTGTCCTGGGAAAACCCTAAAGGAAAAAACCCAGCAAAATCTTCCTCAATATAGATGCCCAGAAAGATAAAAGGTAAAACCAACAAGGAGATCAAAGGATGATCCTCCTCCTTCTCCAGCTGCTTCTCTCTCTCCACTAATGCACTACACCAGTGAGAGTGTGTACTCCAAATGAGGAGCACTACACCTCTATTTATATCCATCCGTTCACTTAATTTAACTCATCTGTCATGTAGGTTCGATTTAATCATGTAGGCTTGAGTTACACATGTAGGCTCAAGTAACCACACTGGGGTGCTAATGACCCACCTTTACAATTAGAGGGGACTATCTCATGAGTCTGATTAGTTCTTCCACTAGGAACATCGGGGTACAAAGTAATACAAGTGGTTCTCCAGGTAGGACCATCGGGGACCACAAAAAGATACATATAGAATATTCTTTGAAGTTACAGTATTTCAACATTAAGTTGGAATATAGTCGTGCCAATGTCATTTATTGCTAAGAAATGCACAATAACATTGACAATATTTTATATCGGTTCAAGTTCACTTACTGTTAAATTGCAAATGAATAAGCAGTGACGCAAGCTGGTTTTGTCACATGGTTAAGTGTTCATTACTGTTTAAGTTCACTTGCACCACTGTCGAGACAGTTGAAGCATTATGTATTATTTAAAGTTTGTTGCTTCTAAGTGATAAGGAAAAATTTGCATCGCACTGTTGAGATATCAAGCTATTAAATCAGTGGTATCGCACTGTTGCGCCGTTGCTGAGTTAGTAAAATCCTCCATTCTTTTGACTTTGTCGAGCACCTTGGCTATGTGCCAAGGGATTGTCATCCCTCATCAACTGCAGAAACATGGTTCTAGCAGTTACCCATTGAGATATATGAGGTGAGACTACACCTACGATGCATGTTTTGTCGACTGAGCTTGCTCTGTTGGGCCGATATCTTTGGGTGTTTT